>MOOZ01000214.1:240702-269542 GCA_002930495.1 Cecropterus lyciades | reverse complement strand
TCAAATCGGACCAGTAGTTCCTGAGATTAGCGCGTTCAAACAAACAAACAAACTCTTCAGCTTTATAATATTAGTATAGATTAATTTAAGATCGAAGACAACGAAAATTTAGTATGACTTATTTATTTTAGGCCGTCCTCGTTCCTACAGCAGAAACAATACGAATAAGATTCTTTTTGGATCTTCTGATGAAAAATAAACATCCAGTAATGCTGGTCGGTGGCGCCGGTTGCGGTAAAACTGTTCTAGTGAATGAAAAGTTGCAAGGGTATGTATCATTCAACTAATCTTACTAATATTATTAATGCGAACGTTTGTGAGGATAAAAAGTAACAAATACACTTGTTACTCTTTCACGCAAAAACGACTGGTCGAATTTCGCTGAAATTTTGCAAACCTAGATTAGCACATAGGACAAATTACCATGGTAAACGTAGCCAGAGCGGGCGAAGCCGCAGGTATAGGCTTGCATAAAAAATACGGGTATTAATTGTTATGGCTATAGGCAGTTCGTGCAATCCATTATGATATAATTCGATTCGTAATTCGACAATATTCGTGTAAAGTTTTTGTTGAAATCAATTTAACTTTATGTTTTTCTGAATTGTAATTGATTGTTTGTTACAAAAAAACTGACCTAAGTGCAATAATGAGTTATAATATCGTGATACACTATTTTATAATAATAACATTAATTAATAGGTTATCAGAGAGCTATGCTATCCAGTCCGTTCCATTCAACTTCTATACGACGTCGGAGATGCTGCAGAAGGTTCTAGAAAAACCATTGGAGAAGAAAGCTGGTCGTAACTACGGCCCTCCTGGAAACAAAACTCTCATATACTTTATCGACGACATGAACATGCCTGAAGTAGATTTTTATGGGACTGTCTCTCCTCATACCATAATTAGACAGCATTTAGATTACAACCATTGGTACGATCGCACGAAACTTACTCTGAAAGACATTCATAACACTCAGTATGTGTCGTGTATGAATCCGACCTCGGGAAGCTTTACCATAAATCCAAGATTGCAGAGGCATTTCTGTGTTTTTGCTATCAGTTTCCCAAATACAGAAGCACTTAATAATATCTATCATTCGATCCTAAGTCAGCATTTAGCTAATCCCGAGTTGAGGATTAGTGCTCAAATCGGGAAATTGTCTAGTAAGTATAATAATATTTTGATCATTTTTTTTAACACGCTTTTTACACTCACAGCCCCACACTAGGATTTTTTCCTGTGTCGTGGGTGCCATGGACACACAAAGACGAATACACAAACACCCAGACCCAGAATAGAAACCTAAACTTATCATTCAGATTTCTGTCTGTCCGGGGATCGATCCCAGGACCTGCTGCGTGTCAGACCGGTTTGGTGACCGCTCCGCACGCGGGTCGTCAATCAATTAATTGAATAAATAATAAGTTTTTGCATTAAATAGGACGAGTATCGTTCACGATGTCTTCATTTTTTTATATAAGATTGATGTTGGAAACGATAATTAAGCCCACCTGATAGTGGTCACTGCTAACCATGGAGATCGGTAACTTCATACAATACTTCTCTCTTAAGTCCATTACTAATGCGCTGCTAGTATCGAGTGAGCCGGCAACCACACTCTTCCACTGAAACACAAGAACTGCTTTACGCTAAAAATATTTTTCGCGATATTGTGGTGTGTGTGACCTTCCCGCTAAAACTATATGTTCTACCACATTTGTAAAATCTGACGTAAAACATACAAAACTCTTGATGTGATATGCAGCGTGTGAGGCGAAGTTTCGTACTATTACGTTACGATTAATATCATGACTTAATAATTATTACGCATAATGTATCTATTAAACTAATTGCACTACTCATTTTACTGTTATTATGTTTCACAGCAAATGTTGTAGCAGCATCAATCGCTCTACATAACAAGGTGTCGCAAGTTTTCTTACCAACTGCCATTAAATTTCATTACATCTTTAATTTGAGAGATTTATCCAACGTATTTCAGGTGAAAACACATTGTTTATAAATATTTTTATTTCTATAGTTATGATTTCAAAAATTAATATAATAATTTTCAATTTCAGGGATTTCTATTCAGTACTAATGAATGTTTGGTAAATCCATCGGATATTATTCGTTTATGGTTACATGAAACTCATAGGGTCTATGGCGACAAATTAACAGAGGACAAAGATATTGACGCGTTTCTAAAAATGCAAGTTGATCTCTGCAAGAAGAATTTTGAGGTTTGTCAATTGAAATTTATGTAAAACATTATAAAACTAGTTTAAATGATATTAAAGTTGATGCTTCAAATATAACGTGTGCTTTATACGAGTAGATTCGTAGAAAGCGTGTGTGTGTTTTTAGATTCATAATTTTGGTGGAATCATGTAGTTTGTTGTATTAACTTTATTTAAATAGGATATTGACGAAGGCGTCGTATTCGAGCGTCCCAACATCTACTGCCACTTCGCCGGTGGTATCGGCGAGCCGAAGTACATGCCTATCACAACATGGCAGCAGCTCAATAAGTTGCTCACGGAAGCCATGGCTAGTTATAATGATCTCATAGCTGCCATGAACTTAGTGCTATTTGAAGACGCCATGATGCATATTTGCAGGTTTGTTTAAAGCCGTATAGTTTATTTTTTACTAATTTTGATTTAAGTTCTGAATTGTCCACAAATTTTTAACCAATCGTTGTTCTATTGCTTGGCACGGGTGTCCTTTCAAAATAAAAGAGTTTTAGACTATAGTCAAACGCACCGGCCAAGTGCCAATTGAGTCAATTGGTAAACTTCACATACCTTTAAGAACGCTTTTTTAGAGCACTCTCGAATGTGTCGGCTTTCTCACGAACAAATGAGTTCTAAGAGGCACATTATTTCAGAAAAATCAGTGATGCGTGCCTGACATTCAAACTTCGGGCTCTCGATGGAGAGGCCGAATTTCAATTAGGCCTATCATTGCCACAAAATTATAAATCATCAATCAATAAAATCATAAGAGTGCAGCACAACGAAACATAATTACTAAATTACATTTAATATTTTTAGAATAAGTAGAATTCTGGAAAGTCCTAGAGGAAGTGCTTTACTAGTCGGTGTAGGCGGATCTGGCAAGCAATCCTTATCTAGACTGGCTGCATTCATATCGAGTTTAGAAGTTCTCCAAATACAACTTAAGAAAGGCTATGGAGTATCTGACCTAAAGGTAAACCACTGAAAAGAAAATCACGATTAATATAAAACAGAGCTTATATATTTTAAGACGTGTTTCTATCATTTTAGCATGAATTATCAGGCCTCTACATCAAAACTGGTTTAAAGAATGTCGGAATAATGTTCCTCATGACAGACGCTCAAGTGGCTAACGAACAGTTTCTTGTACTTATCAATGATTTGTTAGCTTCTGGAGAGGTGGTTGATTTGTTTCCTGATGACGAAGTGGAGAATATTATTGCTGGAGTGAGGAATGAGGTGAGGTATACTTAGAAGTGTAATATAATTGAATGTGATTGACTAAGCACTATATTAAAAGTAATAAGTAGTTGTATAAGCAGTAGTTCGGAAACTTGTTTAAATGAAGGCAATTGTTTAAGTATCCTTAAATTAAAAAAAATGTTTTAGGTGAAAGGAGCTGGTTTACCAGATACAAGAGAAATTTGTTGGAAGTTCTTCATAGACAGAGTTCGTAAACAATTAAAAGTCGTTCTATGTTTCTCACCCGTGGGTTCTACTTTACGTGTTCGTTCACGAAAGTTCCCTGCATTGATCAATTGCACTTCCATTAATTGGTTCCATGAATGGCCACAAGAAGCTTTGGTTTCAGTTTCAATGAGGTTCTTGGAAGAATTACATGTTTTGCCTGTAAGTATTTCATATTAAATAAATTCATTTTTACACATACCTCCAAAATTATTTATATTTGCTTTATTTATATTTGCTTTCAGATTACGTTACGGGACTCAATATCCAGGTTTATGGCATATGTTCACACTTCAGTTAATACAATATCAAAGGCTTACTTGTCGAATGAAAGGAGATATAATTATACGACACCTAAAAGTTACTTAGAACAGATTAGTTTGTATGCAAAATTAGTCAATAATAAAACCGATGAACTACGCGCTAAAATTTCCAGGTATTTTTTTAGAAGACACATTATAATAACTTATAATACTCTATAAAAATATGATACATACTATTTTTATCCATAGATTAGAGAATGGCTTAGAAAAGTTACGCAGCACAGCGTCACAAGTTGACGAATTAAAGGCAAAGTTAGCGATACAAGAGATAGAATTGCAACAAAAGAATGAGGCTGCTGATAAGCTTATTGAAATGGTTGGTGTGGAGACTGCTAAGGTCCAAAGTGAAAAGGCGTTAGGTATGGCACATATACTCGAAACTCACTAATAATTTGTTTCATTGTTTACTACGTGAACCTGAATTCGTAAAATTAAAGAAGAATAAAAATATATATAATTAATTTGTATCTGATTTATTCTAGCTGACGAGGAAGAAGAAAAAGTAGCCGTAATTGCTGAAGAAGTATCTAAAAAGCAGAAAGATTGTGAGGAAGATCTTATTAAAGCCGAGCCTGCCCTTGTAGCAGCACAAGAGGCTCTAAATACACTAAACAAAGCTAACCTTACTGAATTAAAATCTTTTGGGTCTCCCCCTGGAGTTGTGACTAATGTTACAGCAGCTGTCATGGTTTTATTGGCCCCTGGTGGCAAAATACCGAAAGACAGGAGCTGGAAAGCTGCGAAGGTACTATTTAATCAATATAGTTTAATCTTTTGTTTATTTTTTTACAAATGGACAGTCTTCTTGTTTTAACTTAATTATGTAATATACTGACATTTTGTAGATAATGATGGCAAAAGTTGACGTATTTCTGGAATGTTTAGTCAACTATGATAAAGAAAACATTCATCCTGATGTTATAAAAGCCATACAGCCTTATCTGAAGGACTCTGAATTTGAACCAGGTATGTATAAATTTAAATTCACTTATTTAGGTTTATCATATCATGGTTCTGAACTGATTGACTGATTTGGCTGAAATTTGACAAACATATAGTTTATTACCTGGATATAACATTATTATATGTCTTTATAAGTGGTAAATGAATGCAGAAGGCGGTGGTAAAAGTTAGTAATATCGTAAGATTTCAATTAATTTCTATTTGTATTTACTAATTACTTTTCAGAATTTGTGCGGTCAAAGTCAGCTGCCGCCGCTGGTCTTTGCGCTTGGGTCATAAATATTATCAAGTTCTACGAAGTGTTCTGTGACGTAGAGCCTAAAAGGAAAGCTTTAGCTGCAGCCAATGCTGAACTGGCAGCGGCTACTGAGAAGCTAAAATCTATTAAGTCAAAAGTAGCTGTAAGTATGAATTTAGTGACTGTTTACAAACTTAAGTAATCTGTAAAAAATCTTCTAACTTAGAATTGTTTCATGTCAATATATTTCATAATAAATAATTTTTGAAATTTAATTTTTGAAGGTGGTAGAACTCCTTGTAGTTCGACTCCGGAAGCACCACCGCCATACACCTATTTCTGCTTAATAACAGCAGTGTTATGCGCTGTTGTATTCTGGTCCGAAGGGTGTGGCAAGGGAGACATACTTTATCGAGGCATTCCATCTTAGTCCTCAGGGTGGCAACGCATCTGTGGCTAACTTTAGGTGAGATTTTGATCATACCTGGGGTTGATTACAGATGTCCATGGGCAGCAATAGCCACTTACTATCAGGTGGGCTGCATGCTCGTTTGCTACTTTTATATTATAAAAAAAATAGTATTACACATATTATATATTATTTCTCATAGTCCCTAGAAGAGCAATTAGCGACTCTAACAGCAGACTTCGAGAAGGCAACTTCCGAGAAACTGAAATGTCAACAAGAAGCTGACGCTACCAACAGGACCATCCAGTTAGCTAACCGCTTGGTCAATGGACTGGCAAGTGAAAATGTGCGATGGGCTGAAGCGGTTTCTAGGTATTAAAGCAATATTTGTCTTCTATGATATCTGACTTTGCAAAATTGCTTTATACATAAGCAAGTATTTTCTTTTAAATCATGACAGCGTGTTATAACTTCTTCTTTTATTGAAAATGTTTGCTTACTGATATTGTTTTAATACATCTATGCGTGAATATGCCAATTTTTTACATAATTATTTTTCAGCTTTATGCAACAGAGTACGACGTTACCAGGCGATGTACTTTTGGTTTGCGCTTTTATATCCTACGTAGGATGTTTCACTAAATTGTACCGATTGGACTTGCTTCATAAAAACTGGCTCATGTTTTTGAAAACTTTGGAGGTAATCATTAAATACTTTATTTTTACGGCACTTCATATTATTCGGGTATGAAAGTGGTAACAGTGCCATTATTTTCAGAATTTGGCTACCATAAAGAATGTGTTTTCAAAAATTCATTTTAACTTTTGGCTTTCAACCACGAAAAATTAATTTGGCGCTGCAAGTATCAGCGTTGAGCGATTTTCAGCGAATTTTGCTACAATTTTCAGCGACATTTCGTGGGCTCATAAGATCAAACATCTACATTAATTTTTAACGCTCAACGTACAGCGTCACGCCAATGGATTAGTGTTCATTTAACCTATAAGGATATATTGTGTATCAGTTTTAAGACTATGTTAGTCAGTCAAGTCAGATTTTGTAATATAAATATTTGTATTTAATATGTATCTGTCTTTGTATTTTAGCCGCCAATACCCATAACCGAAGGGCTAGATCCTTTAACGATGTTGACAGATGATACCACGATAGCGATGTGGCAGAATGAGGGCTTACCGTCAGATAGAATGAGTACTGAAAATGCCACTATTTTGTCAAACTCAGATCGGTGGCCACTTATGATAGATCCACAGGTTTGTGTATAAATTTAAGCAATCTTCTCAATTATTAGTGCAGACTTGAAAACGTTCGTAGCTAACAAAGAGACTACAGGTTCAAAGGTAAAATAACATGCATATTATAGAATATGCCAATTTTATAGTGACAATATGTGTAAATGAAATAATTTTAAACGTTCATCAGAGCGTTTATAACATTTTTTATAATTTCAGTTGCAAGGAGTGAAATGGATAAAACAAAAATATGGAGACTTCCTAACGGTTATTCGTCTGGGCCAAAAAGGTTATTTAGATACCATAGAAAAAGCCATTATAAAAGGAGAAACAGTTTTATTGGAGAACATTGGTGAAACTGTCGATCCCGTACTGGATCCACTGCTTGGACGTAATTTGATCAAGAAAGGAAGGTAAAAATATTTCGAGTACCTTTTTAATTTTTTAATAAATAAATTCGTATAACATTTTCGACCATTTCATACTATTACACATAAATTTATGTCATTAACCCTAATCACTGATTGCAGAGCCATTAAAATAGGTGATAAAGAGGTAGAATACAGTTCAAACTTTAGACTAATTCTACACACAAAACTAGCAAACCCTCATTACAAACCCGAGATGCAAGCGCAAACCACTCTGGTCAATTTCACGGTAACCAGAGATGGCTTAGAGGATCAACTACTCGCTGAAGTAGTAAAAGCAGAAAGACCAGATCTGGAAGAATTGAAAGCAGAACTGACTAAACAACAAAATGAATTCAAAATTCAGTTGAAGGAACTTGAAGATGATCTCCTGTCTAGACTGTCATCTGCTGGAGAGAATATATTAGGAGATACTGCTTTAGTGGAGAATTTGGAGACTACGAAGAAAACTGCAGCCGATATCGAAAGAAAAGTAAATATATATTTTTATAAACTTATCATTCTTTAGAGTTCAATAGGTACTAATATTTCATCACTGCTTTGCATGAATAGCTGCAATATTCAAAATTCATCAATTTAAATTTAAATATACAAAAAAAGGTCGTGAAATGAAAACTTCGTGCTATAATTACGCTGTTAATGGCCTTTCTTTTTCATATTTTATTGTTTTAACTTTATCATCAAAAGATAAAAACAAAAGTTAGTTTATTTTTTTGTTGTCTCTCCTGTATATTTAGCGTTTTTGTGATGTGTTATAATTCAATCCAAGGACAAACATTTAGAATATTTAACATGTAAGAAATGACTATGGTTTTATTGGAAGAGGATATTATTATTTTATTGTTGAATTTGTTGTTGTTTATCTCTTGATTTTATTGTGTTCATGTATTAATAACATTACTGATTCACTTAGGAATCTATGAACTTCTTAAAATTAATATTATGTACGGTATAAACACTATTGATCCTTGAAAAACTTTATCGTTTCAGGTGGCCGAAGCGAAAGTGACGTCTCACCAAATAGACCAAGCTCGCGAGTTCTACCGGCCGGCGGCGGCGAGGGCTTCCTTATTGTATTTTATATTGAATGATCTAAATACTATAAATCCTATTTACCAGTTCTCTCTTAAGGTTAGTTTAGTTGTTTATGATTGTTTATAAAAAAAAAACAAACACTTAAAAAAAAACACAATTTCTACACTCATAGCCCTACGCTAGAATTTTCTCCTGTGTCGTGGGTGCCATGGACACACATAGACGGATACACAACACCCAGACCCAGAACAGAAATCTAAACTCATCATTGAGATGTCTGTCTGGCCGGGGATCGAACCCGGGACCCACAGCGTGTCAAACCGGTATAGTGACGGCTCCGCCACGCGGGTCGTCAAATGTTTTTTTATCCTCAAAATTATTGTTTTTATATTATCTTATCATTGATAGTAATTAATAAGAATAACTTAAAGATTGTCATTTTTAATCTTAGTAGTTATTTAAGTAATTTTGTTTTAAAAAGATATTTGAGTTATGCTTTCACTTCAGCCCATTAATGTCCCAATTCTGGGCACGGGTCTTCTTTTAGAGTAATAGAGTTTTAGGCCGTAGTCCACCGCGCTCGCTTAGTATAGTAGTTAATGTAGATTTGAGACACACACCTTTGAGAAGTTTTTTTAATAAGTCGCAGATGTATAGGATCCTCAAGATATGTTACTGTACCGTAAAGCAGTGATGATTAATTTCTAATACGCACATAATTTTAGAAAAATTGGAGCTGGGATTCAAACCTCGGACTTTAACTCTCTATTTTTTATTGTAGGCCTTCAGTGTGGTATTTCAAAAGGCTATATCTAAGGCTGAGGAGGCGGATGAAGTCAGTCAGAGGATCAAAAACCTTATAGATTGCATCAGCTATTCAGTATTTCAGTACACATCACGAGGCTTGTTCGAATGTGATAAACTAATTTTCGCATCTCAGATGACTTTTCAGGTAATATTGATAGATTATATTTTTACATAAATTTTGTGGTAGATTAACTTGCTTTCCAAGAAAATAATAATGTAAAAAGCTTTTCAGAGTAGAATTATTATAATTAAGAAGCAGCGTGGATTTTATTATAAAAGTTTTATTTTTCTTTTTTTTTTATCAGATGGTAATAGCAAACGAGCATGTAATGCACCTGATCGTAGGTGGTTACTGCCGCCCATGGACATCTGTGAGCAACTTCATATAGAACAAAGGTTCTATCTGAAGTCAATCACAGATGCATTGCTACTCCTGAGGACTGAGATGATCGCCTCATACTTAAGTGAGCCGGCAACCACAACCTTCCAACGTAATGCAAGAACTGCTTCACGCTAGAAATAGGTGTAGCGAAGGTACTTTCCGATCGAACTACACTGGTTCTGCCACCTGTCATATGCTATGATTTTATGCCTTTTATCCTATTTATGAAGTCTGAGTTTATATTTTAAATTACAGGAAGGCAATTGTCACATTCAGCTTATTTTAAAGAGTGAATTTAACAAGTATGGATCGATTGGGGGGATATTACCGTCGCACCTATTTTTAGCGTGAAGCAGTTCTTGCATTTTGGCCAAAGGGTGTGGTGGCTTACTTTCATATGAGACGATCATCTTACACAGCCTCGTCTGTAGTTGATTTAAGATAGAACCCGTCTTCTATTTGAAGTTTGTGATTTCCATGGGCGGTAGTGTCCAGTCACAATCAATTGGTCAGCAGGCTCGTTTGCTACTTTAATGAATTGACAAGAAGCAAAGTATTTTATAATTTGCTATAGAGTGGAAAGATAGAAAGTAGAATTGTAGAAATCGTGTTTTAGTTTTATTTGATCCTATTCCTTGATAATTCCTTTCTTTTTATCAATGATCTAATAAATGTATAGAATTGATATAAATTTTATTATTTCACCATCATAAATCAAAGATTACTGAGGTCAAGATATTGAAAGTGACTTTGAGAAGTACTCAAGTTTATCGTTCAACGTGATGTTATAAAATAATAACGCAGCAATAACGCCTTTAGCATCGTATTCTTTCGCATCGTGTCAAATTTGCTATAGCCATGTATTGGTATTATTAAGATATTTTTTGTGTATATTTTGGACACAAACAAACTGTTTTTATTGTACCTCAAAGAAACATAGCATGAGATCATCGTTTATTCCGTATGCATTTTTGTTTCTTGTGCATTTTTATAACAAGCAATTAGATACCATTAATAGGAAAAATAGTATCGATATATCAGCAATAAAAGAAAAAACAACATCATCAAAAAATTACATGGACACATAAATACATTATATCAATTTGTTTAAGGATAAACAATGACGTCATAACTAAGATTACTCAGTAATTAATATTATAATTTCATCAGGTTCTGCTAATGAGTGAAGAAGTATCACCAGCCGAACTCGACTTTTTCCTACGCTTCCCGATTAAGCCTCACGTGACCAGTCCAGTGGATTTCCTCTCAAACCAGAGTTGGGGAGGAATTTGTTCATTAGCCAGCAAAGACGAGTTCCGAAACCTCGATAGGGACATTGAAACCTCACCCAAGAGGTGGAAGAAAATTGTCGAAATGGAATGTCCTGAGAGGGAAAAGTTTCCTCAGGTAAGTTATTTACCAAAGGATCCACCAGGAAGTTTTACACCATTGACATATAAATTCTAGATTCTATGTTGGGAGCTTGTCGCAAATTTGTTATTTTTCACAGGAATGGAAGAATAAAACAGCGTTGCAAAGGTTATGCATGCTGCGGGCATTAAGACCTGATAGAATGACTTACGCCGTAGCGTGAGTATATTTTTTTCTTAATTAAGTAAGGCATTATGCTGGCAGGCAATTTTGATCCGGGTTCAGTTCCCGGCCTGATAAATAGATATTTGAGTAGTGAACATAGATTCCTGTTCAGGGTCTGAGAGTTTATTCATTTGTCTTTGTGTGATTGTCATGGCAGCCACGGTACAGGAGAAAATCCTAGTGTCGGAATATGAGTGCAGAAAGCATAATTATTGTCAGTAGGTAGGTAACATATTTGGAACCAATATTCTATGTGTTTGATTTAATTATAGGGCGTATATAGAAGAGAAAATGGGCTCAAAATACGTTGAAAATCGAACAGTGGAATTCAGCAAATCTTTCGAAGAGACTAGTCCTACTACTCCCATATTTTTCATTTTATCACCTGGAGTCAATCCTCTAAAAGATGTGGAAGCCTTGGGAAAAGTCATGGGATTTACTGCTGATAATGGGAACTTTCATAACGTGTCGTTGGGCCAGGGCCAAGAAGTCGTCGCTGAACAGGCGATGGATGAAGCCTTGGCGAAAGGACATTGGGTGGTTTTGCAGGTTCGTTGCGGTTTTTTGGATTAACGAGAAAACATTTGTATCAAAACACATTTATTTTATTATGGTATCTTTAATTGTGCTGTTATGTATACTATATTTTAATGTTTTTAATCGGTAAAGATCATATGTTTTCTTTCATATAAGAGTTTTAATTATTCATATTTTGATTTGAACTAACTTTTCTGTATGTTAATAACAACCAATGATTTACTTACTTTGGTACCGTTACCTACCTATCTTTACCAATACTTCGAACGTGATATTTTTGCGGAACTTAGCCAAGTATAAACAATTTTACAATGAATTATTATCCTAGAACATACATCTGGTAAAGAAGTGGTTACCGAGTCTCGAGAAGAAGATGGAAAGTTTCGCTTCGGGTTGTCACAGAGACTTCCGCCTGTTCATGTCCGCGGAGCCCGCCGCCACCGCCGCCGCGCACATCATCCCGCAGGGGATACTCGAGTCCAGTATCAAGATTACTAACGAACCACCCACGGGGATGCAGGTGGGTAAAAATATAGACAGCATCAAATTGGTGGTTACCTTTACAACTTTGGTTGTAAAGGTCACCGTTATTTAGTGCAAAAGTTCAGAGGACTACAGAGCAAAAAATGTATCTTTTTCCATGATCTGATTTTTTAAAGAAGAAATTGCTTAAGTGATGAAGTTAGTGAGGCCAAATTAATAAAGTTTTCAAATATTTATTCATATTCTAGGCAAATCTTCACAAAGCTTTGGACAACTTCAATCAAGAAACACTGGAGATGTGTGGAAAAGAAGCGGAATTCAAAGCTATTTTGTTCGCTCTTTGTTACTTTCACGCTGTTGTGGCCGAGAGGAGAAAGTTTGGTCCACAAGGCTGGAACAAAATATATCCTTTCAATGTCGGTACGTAATCTATTTTAATGTAGTTAATATATTTAAATTTATATTTTTACCTGATTCGTGGTATCCCGATACGTCGATGTTAGTGGTAATAGATACAGGTGCAAAGATACATTGATACCTCCGTCTACAGTGCAATCGTTTAACAACCGGTCAGCTTGATGAACTCAGAGCTTCAACAATTTTTGCTAATTGTGTCGTGACCACCATAAAAATCCAGAACAGATTATAATTATTATTTCGTCATATTATTCAGTTAGTGCTGATATATGTTTTGATTTATTGCATTTTGGCGAGTAATGGACACGGCTATATATTTAAAACTTTGATTTGTTTATTATTTTTTTATATTTCGGCCAGTTAGAAATATTTGCACAGTAAGGTTTGCATTTTGTATTAATCATTATCTTTAATTTAATTATAATTAAACTGATTCATAATCTCGATTCTTCATTATAGGGGATCTTACAATAAGCGTGTTTGTATTGTACAATTACTTGGAAGCCAATTCTAAAGTTCCTTGGGAAGATCTCAGGTATCTCTTTGGTGAAATCATGTACGGAGGACACATCACCGACGACTGGGATCGTCGACTTTGTAACGCCTATTTGGAGGAATTGATGCAACCAGATTTGGTAATTGTATATTTTTTGCTTAATGGGTTGAATTTAAAGTAATATTGATTCAAGTAATATGGTTATTTTTTTTGATTTTATCTCGTTTTTTGATTTTTTGATGACTTTGATTGGTATAAAACAAGAGGACCTACTTATAATAGATTGGAGTTATCATGTATTTAAGACGTTTTAATATTTGAGGGGTACTCGTGCTTTTCAAAATTAGCGTTTTTTCAACCCGTTTGTATGGATCGTGGTCATAGCGAAACTGCGTGACTATGTTCAATGTAAACAAATTAAAAACCGCACACCATAAATCCACGTTATGTACTTAAATGGATCAATCCCGTGACAATTATTATTTAAATTATATATTTAAGACTTCACCACTCTTATAATTTACTATTATATATTACTGTTATAGGTTAAAATTTATTATTCATGATTTTGATTTCTGACCATTATTTAACCGACAATGTTCAAATATTGTTGAAAGGTGGATGGTGAATTACATCTAGCACCAGGCTTCCCAGCGCCACCCAATACCGACTATCCCGGCTACCACCAGTACATAGAAGACGCGATGCCAGCAGAGTCTCCCTACCTCTACGGCTTGCATCCGAATGCTGAAATAGGTTTCCTGACCACTACTTCAGAGAATTTGTTCAGGACCATATTTGAGATGCAACCGCGGGATGCACAAGCTTCTGGAGCTGCCACTGTCACTAGAGAAGATAAGGTTTGTTGTTGGGTCAATTTATCGTACAACAATATTTATATGGTTAATTGAAGGCATTTCTATAAGGATTAAGAATTCAGTTGTTAAATACTTTCACCACCTAATATAATATTTAACGAATTCAGCTTAGTGACTTGATTCTTTTTTTGGTTCCTTGGTACTCTTTTTTTGGTACAAAAAGAACGAAAGGATTTTGGCAAGCAAATAATGTTTCTTTAACGATTATATTTCTTCTCTTTAAGTTAGGAAGCTAAGTAGAACATGCACGAGATAGAAGTAAGATCAAAGGAATATCTTTAAAACAAAATTATTATAATACCCACCAGGTTAAGCAAATGTTGGACGAAATAATGGAGAAGCTTCCAGAAGAGTTCAACATGGTAGAGATCATGGGAAAAGTGGAGGAGAGAACCCCATATGTGATCGTGGCGTTCCAGGAGTGCGAGAGGATGAACCACTTGACGGGCGAGATGAAGCGCTCCTTGAGGGAATTGGATTTAGGGCTGAAGGTAAGGTCCTAATCAAAACTAAAGGTACAGTAGGTAGCAATGAAGGTTGCATTCCACCTGATGCTAAGTGATAAATTCCTAAATATTATTGAAGTCAAAAATCCGCTGTTACTCCTGATGACTAAATTAGAATAATTATTGTGTAAATGTTTCTATTTTATCACATGCTTCAAAACTAGAATGCGTATGCTATTAAAATTGCTGGTATAAGCCAAAATTAAAGATGTTTTATAAGAATCTTATTAATAAATATATACTAACTACTAATTTATAGTTATAGATTATTGATATATATTAATTGATTATGTCTTTGAACCGGTAAGTATAAGTATTGTTGTACGTTTAATTCACCTGAAAAATGTTTACTGTTAAATTAATATAACGTTAATAAGGTCTTCCCTTATCTCATTTTATTTGTTCCAGGGTGAACTAACAATTACTTCGGATATGGAAGAGTTAGAAAATGCATTGTTCTTGGATCAGGTGAAATTCAAATAGTAACATTTAGATTATATATCTTTATTTTAACTATAATATTTTTATTTTCGTCCAGGTGCCGGCGATTTGGGGAAATAGAGCGTATCCATCGCTGCTAGGTCTCTCCGCCTGGTTCGTAGACTTGCTCCTCCGCCTTCGGGAGCTAGAGACTTGGGCTACTGATTTTGTGGTAAGAACAATTTAATGATATTTATTTTGAACTAAATTATTTTGACTTAAATTAGATTGAATGGTTTCTCTTTAATTACAACTCTGCTTATTTTGAATTATTTATTTCTCCTAAACGTTATTATTTCTCCTAAAATGATTCCGTTGTTCATTCTGTGTTTTTTCGAGTGTGTCGTATTTCATTTAATTTGGACACTTCAATTTCATTTTTACAAATACAAAAATATACATTTATTAAACAAAGTTGACTTTTATATGAATTGATATACTGCGTGTTTTAGTATTATCTTTCAAATGAAAATAGAACGAAAGTAATATTTTAAATGTTGCTTAAAAAAAGAAATTATATAAAATATACATTTTTACGTGATCTCACGAATGTTGAACGGGCAGCTGCCCGTGTCGGTGTGGCTGGCGGGGTTCTTCAACCCGCAGAGCCTGCTCACGGCCATCATGCAGAGCACGGCGCGCCGCTACGAGCTGCCGCTCGACAAGATGTGTCTGCAGTGCGACGTCACCAAGAAGATGAAGGAGGACTTCACGTGAGCTCACGTCACATAATAGATGCTTTACGTCAGGTTACACATTTATCGTACGTTTCTTAGGGCTTCGAGTAAGGTCAATTGACAAAGATTTTATGTAAGGTAACGTTACCTACGTTTACTTAGGATTACATATCATAGTCTCTTTGGTCTTTACGTAAGCTTACTCTGAATGATAAAAAAATTACGAAAGGATAGGCTACCTCTGTAATCGTAAGATTTTTATATTATAAAATATTCTTATCTTTCTTAATAAATATCTAAATATTCTTTTATAATATACTTTGTATATTACAAAATATTCTTATCTATAAATTAATATAAATAAGTTCTTCCTGGACGTGAAATATTCAAATATTGCCAATAAAAAAAAAATCAAAAATTCATGATTGCAAACTAGTTTGAAATTAAAAAATAGATATGTTTACCTGGGTATTTATAGAATATGTAACGTAAATTAGTTTTAGTTTTACTTTATTTTATATATCCTAAAACATTTGTGTTAGTTTATCTTATCAACAAAGATATTATGAGAGTACCTCCTGGCAATTAAAAAAAGGAACAAAATAC
Organism: Cecropterus lyciades; assembly: GCA_002930495.1. Classification (NCBI taxonomy): domain Eukaryota; kingdom Metazoa; phylum Arthropoda; class Insecta; order Lepidoptera; family Hesperiidae; genus Cecropterus; species Cecropterus lyciades. The sequence continues at coordinate 253,317 of MOOZ01000214.1, read as the reverse complement.
GTAAGTTTAACTCAAAAACCATATAACATTTTAAATATATTAAGCCATAAAATACTTACCCTTACCCTGGTTATTTAAAAGATGCGTCAACTTACCCTGAAATTATAAAAAAGACTCATGTAATAGTAAAATAAGTATTGTAGCGGTTATAAAATACGTCATACATATATGAGTAATTTACTCCGAAATACTTGCAAAAATTTACGTTGACTTTTTGGAAATTATATTATTAATGTAATCCATATTTTAATCCCATTAATTTAATATATATTAAATTACCAAATCTATAGACTTGACATCAAGGTGTTTAAGTTTTTGCAATTTAAATTTCCAATTTAGTAGATTAATCTTTTAATTAAACTAATATGTAAAATTAAATGATACGTTTTAATATTAGATGGACCGCATGCCTGTATGTTATCTCATACGGTCACGGTTAACGGAAGTTGACGTAACTAAACTATTTACCAATGTTTTAAATATCGATTTAAGACATTTAATGGTCACAGTAATAGGTCACATCACATATAATTTTCTGATGTGTCACCAGGTACATACATACCTGGTGACACATCAGAATAATTATATTTTGTATTTTTGATAACAGTTTACACAAATATTGAATACTTCTATTTATGATAAAAAGAAGCCTTATGTTGATGTAAATATATCAGTACTGAATAAAATTTGATCCCGGTTTTAGAAAATCCGATAACAATTTATGAATATTGTGAATAACTTATGCAAAAATACTTTAAATTCTATTAAAAAGTAAAATTTAAAAAATAATGGACATGTCGGTCTTTTGGTACAACATTGACGTAAATGCCAGGTAGTTGAACCAGTGTAGTTCGATCCACACCTTTTTCTAGCGTGAAGCAGTTCTTGCGTTTCGATGGAATGGTGTGGTTGCCGGCTCACTTATATATGAGGCGACCATCTTAGTCCTCGGGAGCAGCAATGCATCTGTGATTGATTTCAGATAGAAACCCTTTTCTATAAGAAGTTGCTTAGAGATGTCCATGGGCGGCAGTAAACCACTTACCAACAGGTGGACTGCATGCTAGTTTGCTACTTCGTCCTGATAAAAAAAATAGTTTACATTACAAATACATTTACATTTAATTACATATACATTTAATTTAGTAGTGTTACATTAATTGATGTTACTAAATGAGTGACAATAGTTAATGTAAATAATCTATGTATGTGTGGGAATGTACCTACATGGCCGCTCTTACTATCGCGCATGTACCCGCCTGCATGCGTCACGAATACACGCGATTGCCTGCTACTTATATCTTATCGTTGCCTGTGGTTGCCGGTTCACTTTCATATAAGGTGACCATCATAGCCCTCGGCAGTGGCATCGCATTTGTGATTAACTTCAGATAGAACCCCTGTTCTGTATGAAGTTGCTTATGTGCATGGGCGGCCAGTTACCATCAGATGGTGGTAAAACTCTTCGTGGTTCGGCTGCGGTAGCACCAACGCCGCACCTATTTCTGCCTAATAACAGCAGTGTTATGCGCTGTTGTGTTCTGGTCTGAAGGGTGTGGTAAAGGAGACATATTTTTCCAAGGCATTCTATCTTAGTCCTCAGGGTTAGCAACGTATTTGTGGCTTATGTTAGGTGAGACTTTGATCTTACCTAGGGTTGATTACAGATGTCCATAGGCGGCAGTAGCCACTTACCACCAGGTGGGCAGCATGCTCGTTTGCTACTTCCATACTATAAAAAAAAGATGGACAGCATGCTCGCTTCCTACTGCCATTTAATTAAAAAACAAACGAGCGGGTCCGTGTTACCATGTACGTGTGCAGTATCGCGGACTCGCGGTCGGCGCCGCGCGACGGCGCGTACGTGCACGGGCTGCTGATGGAGGGCGCGCGCTGGGACGCGCCCGCCGGGATCATCATGGACTCGCGCCTCAAGGACCTCTTCCCGCCCATGCCCGTCATCAACGTGCGGGTAAGCGCATACGGTATTATACACTGCTTTTTTTACAATGTTCCGTCAGAGGCCTGATGAAACTGCCAGCATATAGGACCATTTTTGGTGAGGGTAGAAAACTGTCAAAAATGTACCACGGCCGTTGGGAAAAGACGGAGTTACGTGAAATCTTTATTACATTTAAAATTCCTCGACGGTGGCGTTCCTCGGCACTACGTTAATAATTTCGGGATTTCATCCCTAAGAGCAATGTCCCTGTCGGGCACTGCTCAGGAGAGTAATTGTGCTCATTCCTCAGTTTCGGATACTACTTTTTTAATAAGTTTTACTATAATAAAAATCTCCGATTATAATCGATCAACACTACCTAAAATTTTCGAACGTATGGTATGGATCTTGACACCATAGAGCAATAGTCTTTCTGTGTAAAATCAACATCCACCGCACTTATTCAAAAATGTCCAGTATAGAGACTTGCTTCCAACAGTGTACCTAAGAAAATTGACAAACTTAAAACCTTAATAGCGATGATAACAAGAAATACAAATCCACAGGCCATAACCCAGGACAAGCAGGAGCTGCGCAACATGTACGAGTGCCCGGTATACAAGACGCGTACACGCGGTCCCACGTACGTGTGGACCTTCAACCTCAAGACCAAGGACAAGCCCTCCAAGTGGACCCTCGCTGGCGTGGCTCTACTGCTGCAGATATAAATACTATTGTCACACATTTTAGGTATTGTTGGCTTCTTGTTGTTTGATTTAATTAAATATAGATTAATTTATTTATGATCATATATCGATGTTTTGCGTAAATAATTGCACAAAAATGCAAATTAAATGAGAGCCAGGTAAAATAGGAAACAATCTTTTTTTTTTTATCTTTTTACGAAACAAGATAAAATAATGAAAATTAAAAGGAAAAAATATATATTAAACTTAAAATTGATTAATTTTAAATTGTGATGTTATTCATGCAATGCAGCAATATATGTATAAAACGTATTAAATGTTATGATTAATCATTTTGTCCTAATGTCAATGTATTTTTGCATGTCAGTGGGTTAGTTTGTATAAGTATCTGAGCGTGTATTTACGGGTGTACTTTTGTCACGCGTGTATACTCTACGCACGTCCAACCCACATGCGTGAAACTTGGGTCCTATCGTTACACACATACATACATACGGTTTCACAATTGGGTAAGTCATAGTCCATCGCGCTGTTCAAGTACGGATTAGTAGACTACTCTTTAACTTTGATTTGAGATTTTTTTAAGATACTCTAAGCGTGTCGGTTTCTTGATGATGTTTTTTTTCACTGTTTAATTTTATATTTTCAATAATCCGAGAACCATGCCTAGAATTTAAATCAAATCCTTAGATTGACTTATAACAAAAATTACCGTTTACTTTGAAGTCAGATTTAAAATCGAGAATCAACAAGAAATATGGAAAAAAGTGGATGTGGTAAGTGTTTTTTTAAGGAAAACTTTTGCTCCCACTGATAATTAAACATCTTTTACCACATGTTTGCACAACATTATCGAAATCAGGCTGTGATACATATAATTTTGTTACAAAAAATCATTTTTTGTTTAAAGAACATATCTGTCAGTTTATTCCAAATAAATGTTGAACTTAAAGTATTTTATTTGCATACTCCATCCTTCCTATATTATTTTAAACTTGAACTCGGAGAACTTCGTGTATATATTTAATATAACCATTTAATTTTATGGCCCATTGAGTTAACACGTCACATGCATCAATATTTGTTAATTGCCGCAATATGTGAATTCGTGGGTGTCCTTGCGTTAACATTAACACTAGTTTTTAAATTAATCAACATAATTTATAATGAGTCATCAATAATATGTAATTCTTAGGCAACTGCAAATTTTTTCGTATCAAATTTGAGTAGCACGCGTGTCATCTCATGGTCAACGATAACTGCCGCCCGAGTCCTACTTGACGTCAGCCGCAAGGATAAATGTCTCGTAAAATGTCTCTCACTTACCATCTTCAATCACCCTTTTCTGCCTAAAGCGGTAAAGAGTGCGGTAAAGAAGATATTCTTCTCTTAGGTGTTACAACTTAGTCCTTAAAGGTAGCAACGCATATATGGACAACTTCAGGTAAGATGTGGTTGAAAAAAAAAAACCACGGGCGCGTGGATTTAGGTGGACTTCGTGTTCCTTTGCTACTACCAAAATAAAAAAGATGTAGTGGTGGAGCAATTATGTAGAAGTACAAAAGATTACCACCTTTAAATTTTTGACTAATACGACGTATAATCAAGCTGAGTGGAAAGGTAAACATCGATGACGAACACGTCATCTTCGATTTTGTCCCAATAATTGATGATCTCAATGCCCCGCAACGGTACCCAGCGGTATTAGATGGACAAAAACAGGACAAGTTGTTGACAATAGTAAGTAAATATTATTTTGCTATAGAATAATTTCCGTATACATATGTATTCCGTATACGTATATTTCCGTATATATATATGTGTTCGCTTTCTACTTTAACTAATTATGAACTTAAATCCGTCTTCATATTTTACCAGTACACACAAATTTTATGCAAGCGTATCAGTTTATATTTCGCCTTCGCCGTATTCCTATTTTTAAGACTGAAATAAAATATATTTAAACCACAGATTTTTAATAAGAAATTATTATCGCTTCTATTGCCAGTAACAGAAAGCTGAGGCGTAATTATTAATTAAACTTTATTATCAAAGATTGCCCCAGTTGTATGCATGTAGGTTTCTGCCTACGACTTTTACCCAAAATGTGCTCTACACAATATACGTAGGTATTGGTATATAGATGTGTGAATATATAACTTATATTATCGGGGAATTAATCAATTTTAAAATGTTACGGATACTCACAATATGCTGTTTATTTATTTATTCATTTCCTATATTTTAAATCAATTGTCTGGATTGATTTACCTGATGAACCTAAGTTGAAATCCTCTGAGCGTCATTACTTCCACATGTAGTAAGAGAAGCAATAGAGATCAAAAATATCCTAGGAATTTTAACAGAGAAGATGGTTTTAAGTTTGCTCAAATGTGGAATCCAATAGTTAGCTTAAATATGTTACAAATAATACAGTTAGGTGTGTAAGGATTAAATTAGTGTGGTGTGATGTGATGAACCTAAAAAAGAAAGTTGAAGTACACGTAGGGTACATAGATTCATCTACCACTAGTGCTTGTCAATGGTTTATTCTCGCCACCGCAGTTTCGCCGTGACCACGATCCATGCAACTGTGTCGAAATACTAATAAGAAATTAAATAAACGCATATCGTGAGTACCCGTTATAGATGTATATATAAATATGATCAAATACGTACGTAGTTACAGTGGTGGTTGGTTCCGCAATATTATAACCTGTATAAAATGTTATCCGGAAGTCGGCAACTTAAAACGATATAAATGATCTAATTAATGAATTGACATATTGAAATTAGTTTTGAAGCATCCTTGACATCTGTTAATAATTATGAAAAGGCAAGTTCCGGGTGTGTGATTTATTTTCTAATAAAATAAATTATTGATAAGTTACTGACTGCGTCTTTATTTAAGTTATTACAAAATTGTATACGAGTCCTATTTCTGCCTCCACTTCAATCGCATAAATATTTTATGATATAATTCATTTTTATAATGAAGGTACATATTTGAGAACGTTATATTTCTGGGTTTGGTGTAATGTTAAGTAATGCAACTATTATACGAATCTTATTACTATTTTGTGAGTTATTTTTTACTTATATATATGTTTATGTAGCTTTTATCCTTTCATGTAAATATTCATTTTTATATAAGTATATGCCATCATAGAAATACGTTTGTATTGCTGAAATATATTTAATAATATGGAATTGTTTTAGATTATAGAATATTGTATTAGAATTTGTATTATGGAGTAGTTTTATGTACGATATAAGACATCGATATCATCATTTTATACATACTTTTGACATAATATATAACACAACCTGGTTAATCACCATGTCAATTATCTTGAGTGATCGTGTCATTTATAGCGGTGATGATTAAGTTATTTTTATAAGTACCTTATTAATATTCAAAAGGCAGATGAATCATCTAACTTATGTATAGATTTAAATGTAATAACTATTTGATGTAATCAATATTTAAATTAACGCAACTAATAAGTACTAACTAATGATTTACGTTCATCGTAGAACATACACCGCAAAAAGCCTATCTGGATTTATATATAATCTATACAACAATGATTGCAATATTTATTGCAAAAGACTTTGTTCATTTCAAAGGTAAAACTTGTGGTGAAGGTAAGTCTTGCAAGTATTTTTAATTGTAAATAAAAAATAATTGCAAGAGTTACAAATAATAAGTGTAAATGCTTGCAACAGCCATTAAGTGGGAATATTATCGTAGTGTATTTGAGAAAAATACCATACATGACAATGAATAAAATAAAGAATCTAAAATACGTTTAACAAAAAAAGGCTATATAGTTATTATCCTCATTATTAAGATTATCAAAGAAAGTAACCACATACTTTGTGCAGCTGAGAACAGTGCTTGTATCGCAAATTAATTCTACTTGGTACCTTTTACTTTCAGCGTGGGCGACATTTGCATTCTGGTTAGTACGTTGTTAGTCAGTTAGTGCCTCTTGTTAGAACCAACAGTAGGTGGGCATTAAGTCGTTAACGAAAATAAGAACATCAAAGAAAAACATCGAAATTGTAAAGTTAATTAGATAATGAGATGCGGCTAAAAGAGTGCCGAATAAAGTGGCTGGTATGCTTTCTATAAATACTTTTAAATAAATTCAGTTAATTCACTAGAATCGCTTATGTAGAATAGCAGACGTATTTTCTTTAGTATATCGTCATTAAAATATCTTTATATCTAACTATTATTTAAAAGGCGAAAGTTCTTGTTGTTGTAGTTGTGAGGATGGATGCTTGTAACTCTTTCACGCCAAATCTACAAATGAGATTTGGCTGAAATTTGGCAAAAAAAATATGATTTGAAATAACACATAGGGTACTTCTCATCGGGTCTACCGTAATCACAGCTGGCGAAGCCGTTTATATATATATCAAATAATTTGGACAGGTTGGTATGCGAATATATTACGTTTCTTCAGTTTATGGTAGTTTAATATAGATGTATTATATTAATCGTATAGTACTATAAATTAACAAAAGAGCACTTTAACACTTCGCTCATTTGATATAACATAGACGTATTGTACCAAAAAAGGCACATGTAGTGTCAGTCCACATAAAAATATAAAACAGCTGGGCGTTGATGGTCAAAGTCGAAGCTCGCCAGTTTCATTAAATAAATCATTATCAATCATCGATATTTATTTGCCAATAACAATATTTAAATCATGCGAAGAAAGCCCTTCAAATGAATACTTGAATCGATTGCAATAGATATGCTGGCAACCTAACCTAACCTTGGCACAGAATATTGGTTCACGCTATTGTTTGTAAGTGTGTGGGCATGTATGAGCTCGATATATTCCAAATGAAGAAATGAATAGAATAAACATTCCTTGTTTACATTAATCATTACTACGTAGACATTGGTGAGTAATAAATTACTTTTGCGTTTTATAGACATTGTTTTAGTTTATGTAATATTTTTGAGTGGACAGGTACTAAAAATACATTTTGGACTCTAATGTGGGATTCCGGGGAGTCAGAATCCCTAGAATGAAGGTAAACATACTGAGGAAACCTGCACGCCTAGTGGTGTGTTACAGTTGTTCGAGGTCGCGTTTGTTCTTACCCCAACATTAAAGGAGATCCGTGCACAGTGGACCAGTAATGGATCAAGGTTCCTAGAAAAATGCTCTGGCATAATTTAATTTGATAGTAAATAGGTAAGTTATTTCATATTATTTCATAATTATAAACTGAATCTAAACGAATAAAACAAATTGTCGTATATTGATATAAACTTTAGTATGTTCGTCTGTAGCGCCAATATGCAAGATAATGATGATTATTTAAAATATCTAAAATATTACTTGTATTTCATATTAACACTCAAATGTTTCGATCGACGATTTTGATTTGAAAAAAGAAGTAAAAATTGATTATGAATAATGGTGAGTTTAAAATAACTTCAGTTTAGTTGATTGAGTGGAACCGTATCTGATTTGGGGCTTAATTAAAAAAATACTGCATTATGTATATTGCATACTGTATATTGAAGAGCCTCTCGTGTTCGTGATCGTGCAAGTCTTACTAAACATTATAAATACGAAAGTATATAAGGACGTATGTGTGTTTTTTCTCTTTCTCGCAAAATATATAGTTTATGGTCTGGATTAACACATAGGATATTTTTTGTCATGGACCATGACCCAAGCGGGCGGAGCCGCAAAAAAAGCTCATACTTCCATAAATTTAAACGCTAAACGCTTTATACACTCATAGCCCCACATTAGGATTTTTTACTCCTGTCATGGATGCCGTGGACACACAAAGAAAAATACACAAACACTCAGACCCAGAACAGAAATCTCAACTTATCATTCAGATGTCTGTCTGGCCGAGGATCGAACCCGGGACCCATTGCGTGTCAGACCGGTATGGTGACCGCTCAGCCACGCGGGACTTCATATAATAGTTGTATACTCGGAAGTCAACAATTAATAAGCCTCATCTAACAATGAATATCTATTAGTGCATCATGTAATAAGGATAATTTTATCTCTACATTCAAAAATAATCTGTTAATAACATGTATCTATAAAATGAAGATATTCATTGCATCTAAACAATTTTAACGATGCGGTCTGACATAGCTGGCGTGCTATGTTTATTTTTGCAGTCTCGTCCTTGTTTTATCAAATATCTTAGAGCTTGACCTTTAGATAATGCACTTCTTGCATATGTTCATTATGTTCCTAGACACTAGATATTATGTTTAGATTTAGAAGCAACAGAGGATGAGACACTCTATGCATAAAAATGACCATCGCTTATTATATGTTATATATCAAAGGTGTATTATGACCAGTGAACTATAAAAAGTTTCTAGGCATTAATGCGTGTAAATACGTCGATGTGTTTGTAAAGCTTAATCCCCGGAACTACTCAACCGATTTCGTTGAAATTTTGTGAGTGTTTATGATTAGTTGTAGTAGCTTGGAAGATATATAAAATAATTTTGAAAACGATAGGCGGCTATTTTTATAATATATACATAGTTTGGCAGATAACTAAATAATGGAAAAGTATTTTTTTAACAATGTTTTTGTGAAAATAAAAAAATATTTATTTAACCACATAAAATGATTATCATAGATGAACACAGGAACTCCAACAAAATTTTTAAGGAATATTTTAGAGACGTCTCCGTTGTCTTGCGTAGTTACAATAAGATAAACATAAATGGAACAACAAGATACATTCAGGTTTTGACAATGCATGACAATTGGTGTGATGATCTAGCTTGTAAAATTAGAATGTTATGCAGAACATCGTCGTGCGTCTGGTCGTGCCATTGTGAAGGTCATGGGTTATCAAAATATTTTAATTGACTCTTTATTATTTATTTCCTTGTTCTTTGGATTACGTCTGACTTTTTTATATAGAATATAGTTGTTAGTGGAGAAATTCCTTTTTTTTGGGAAAGACGTAGGGTCATGTCGGATGTTTAACGCAGATGAACTGACGCTAACCCCATACTTTGGACTTTCGTATAACATACCGTCGTTCTTTTCGGTTTTGCTGGCTTTAATCGCCTCTTACGATCGATCGATCGATTACGACGATCAGATTCTACCGTAGCCATAAAGCTACGGTAGCCTGACCAGACCAAAACATTCTGATCTCTACAATTTAAGGATAAAGTAGGCAAAGACCTTGAAAACGTAATGAGTATTTGCGGTATCACTACATAGTATAAAATAAAGTCGCTTTTTCTGTCCCTATATCCCTTTGTATGCTTAAATCTTTATAACTACGCAAATGATTTTGATGCGGTTTTTTTAATAGATAGACTGATTGAAGAGGAAGGTTTATATGTATAATAAATACTGTTATTTTTAAGGTTTCTAATGTGATGTCGTAAATAATTACATTTTTTCCGCTTACATTGCAAACGCAGGCTGAACCCTACGAGATTTATCAAAATAAAGTACTAAGTATTGTACACATTGAAAAGGTCTACAGAAAATGGTATATGTCTATCTCTTATGGTTATCCCACAATAACATTTTTTGTCATTTACTTTTTACGACAAATGATGGCTAATTTTCGAAGCGATTTTAACCAATACAGCATTAATCCTTATCCAATTAAATACATTGTTGATTTAATATAGATATGGCCCTTTACAGCATATGATTTAAAGGAATATTTTCGAAGATATTACAGATCTAAAAATTGCGGGACGTAGCATTTGCGGCGGTACCGGCCGACCGGGGCGGCGGCAGCGTAATAGCGCGTTGGAGGCCGCCGTTTAAACGCGGGTGAAACCGCGGGCTCAGCTAGTATTCGTATAATTGTTTTAAGTATATATAGTTATTTGAGTTTATATTCGTCGGTTGGATTATATTGGTTTCGTTACGTTTATATTGGTTGGGCGTATTTAAGAGGTAGAAACCTTCTTTGCTCAACTTCGAAGGCTCAAACGCACATCATGTCTGCCTTATAACAAGTGTTAAAAGCGTTGCTATCTTTAAGTACGCACCTACGGTGTGTTAGACAAAGACACGAAATATGCCAATTTAGATTTTTGTGGAAGTAACGCTACCCGCATCTGGCTTTAAGTACCAACAACACCATAGACACTCACAACTCACTCGCCATCCTCTTTAACTTAAATATTAAAGTGGTCTTGGATGTCAGAGATGGCAGAGACCACATGCCATGCAGTAGCATTAGTACTGCTTATATTTCATGATGAAAATTATAAGCAATAATTATACTTAACTAAAATACAGTAGCTAAATTACAGTACACTTCTATAATTTAGGTGTATTATTATGTCATTGAGAACACATGTAAATTAAGAGTTATTATTATATCTATGAAGTCGTTACGATGAATACCAAGAAGTTGGCCCATCAAATTCCCACGATTACGTAATGTTTATATATATATATGTAGATGTAACTATATTTGCACGATATTTATATTCTACTCACGAATTCTTAAAACAACTAGGTACCTGCTAAGCTACTACGTGAGGTGATGACATAGTATTTGACCACTATGAAAAGAACTACAACAAGTCTTATAAATTTATTCGTAGTATTATGAATGCAGTGGCATTCATAATACTAAAAATTAATGAATAAAAATATCTGTCGGTAAGTGACCGACATTATTTGTATAGCACATTGGTACATGGTACATGGCTTTTGTTTCCTTATAATATGCGTCGGTAATCCATTATTTTCTCACAGCTGGGCACGGGTCTCCTTTCAGAATTAGAGTGTTTAAAAGCATAATCCGACGCGCTGGCCAGTCTGAATTGGTACCAGACTTCACCCATCTTTGAGAACTTTTTTTAGATAACTCTCAGCTGTGAAAAAACCAACAAGGTTCTCACAAAGTTTCCCTTTGCTGTAGTGTAAAAAGTAAAATTAATTTGTATTAGGCACATATTTTTTTTAACCAGCGGTGCGAGCCTAGGGTTGAACCCATGACCTTCGATTTTGAGGCCGATTTTCACCGTATAATAATAATATTCTATTTATATACCAAGTGTCCAATGTGGACAGTCAAATGAAAGATAAAAAATAATATTAAAAAAAAAAATACAGTGGAATTGAGAACCTCCTCCTTTTTGGAAGTCGAGTAATTAAGTGTTGTTCCTCATTCTACTGAGAGGGCAAATCATTATTATTTTTTTAGCAAATTAGATCTGTCTGATAATAGATCTGTTGTTTTTTTGATAACGGGAAAAGATTTAAATGTATTATATTGTCAAAATGCTTTCAACAGCCACTCAGCGTGTTAAAATCTTACCTAACATCGTATACCTAGCTACCATAAGATCGAACCTAACATCTACCTACAAGACATGTCTACGGTTATCATTTATAGGCCTGACTCACGGAGTCTCATGATTTTATATACGTAATTGTATTAACTGTTTGTAACAAGATAGTAAATATTACTTAATACAAGTAAATATTATTTACACAACAATTAGTATTTTACGGATCTCATTTAATAAGGAACGATTGATATTTCCAAAGTTTGCGAATGTGTAGTATGTGAAATCCACCGATTCGCAGTTGGCTAGTGCGGTGGACTAAGCCTAGAACTGTCTCAATCTGCGACTAGAGAGCGATCTACATTCTCAGGAGTGGGAGAATAATGGGTTGACAACGATGTTTCCTTAAAATAAAAAACGATATACAGTATAGTTTTCATGTAAAATTAATAAGCATATACAGGTATATAGGTACATTCTACTAGTAATATAGATTGATAAACTTTACTTTTTTCATGAACTCAGGGAAAAAGCTTTTGTTTACTATATACTTTATTGTTTATTGTTTACCTTTGTTTACTGAGAGAAATCGGTTAAGGTTAGCGATTTCTCTGTACATTGTTGCGATATATAGTTTGACTAACGGATACATAAAACAATCATTACAT
>MOOZ01000214.1:227152-239884 GCA_002930495.1 Cecropterus lyciades | reverse complement strand
TATTGCTTTCACGTGCTAGATATTTTCTACTGTTAATATTTATTAGCGGGCTGTTGCACAAACATAATAAAGATTTTTTTACATCGATACCAAATACTTGGTCGTCGGTTTTGTGTTTCAGTTTGATCTTAAATCTATGCCTATCGTTTATATCCATAATTATAGTAAAACTGAATGTCTGTTAGTGACTTGAAACATCGTTTTTTAGGCTCCAATAAGTGGTATTTAGGCATTTTTCTAAATTCTGTCCTTACGGAATCATCTAGGAAACGGTTGAACTGATTTTAAATGGGATTTCACACCAGTGCATTATATTTAATACTAATAATATTTGAACGTAATGGAACGTAATGGAAGTTTCGGTTACGTTAACTATACCTTTTTTAGCCTGATAACATCAATGTCAAACACTACTTCTTCTGGTTTCTGGTTTGTAGGAAATGTAAAAAGTAAGGGTGTAAGAGACTTGCTCGAGACACTTTTACTTGGACTTTCCATGGACTACAGTAAACAATCTGTTTAACTTTGACTGTATCTTAATTCAACTTTGTAAAGTAAACTTTAGGCGGAATGCATAGTTCCTTGTTGCTTTCAATAGAAAATAAATGAACAATAAAAGTTAAGTAATTTTCGCTTTACACAATAACTTCTGCACAAAGTTTACAATCTAGAATTAGGTTTAGTACGTTCATAATAATACTACAAAATTTTAGAAAGTGTTTACTAATTAGGACAACGTTTAATGTTAGGTGCGAAAGCGAGGTACTAAGCACACGTAATCTCCGCGCTAAATGAAATTTGTGAAGTGCATGCTCAAATGTTTATCTAATACTTACCTACTTCTCATATCATTTTGAAGCTTTCTGTTCAATTTTCAAAGGTAAAATCATTTGTGGGTCAGCATTTCAATAACACTGTTGAACTTTGCTGTGTTCTGACTATAGGTAGTGTTAACATACATCTACAAAGGTGTTCCAATTTAGACCTCAGGTGTAACAACGAAATCATGTAAGTTGTGAATCTAATTGGTGGCAATGATCTCTTGGTGAACTGCTACACATGTTATGTTTCACATTATGATATGATTTGATAGGATTTAGTTAGACATTCAAATGTGGCGTTTCTACTTAGGTCTTATAGGTACGAGGTCTTTTATAATTCAATAAGATGAATAAGAGCATTCAATAAAAAAACTGAACAATTATTTATTACTACGATCATGTCAAAATAATAATTTGTGTCACATAAATGTAATAATAAATGTAAAATAAGATTTAAAAGAAACTGGATCATACATTCTGTGTTCTGTGTATTTTGAATTAAACCATTTAAAGTAGGTCTTGTGTTTTATTTTCAACCTATTTCACCTATCATATCAAGTTTTCTTCGTATTACAAGGCTTAAGTAACGCGTTACTTGCATTGGAATCAGGTAGCAAAACAGTCGTAATATTTCAAACATTACATAAACAAAACTTGATTTAGTAGTAACATTGATTAATGATTAATTGGAGTCGGCGTGTAGTCATTCAATATTATTACATTTGTATATAAACATATTTACTATTAATGGTATGTAAATATGTTTCTTTTTGCTACTAGTTTTGACTGTATTCATATAAGTTTACCAATTTATGAGTAGGCACATAATTTAATTATACAAAAGTAATTATTATATTTCTCAGACTGACTGATTGGACAATCTTAACAAGCATAAAAAATGATTCCACAGCAGATGAAAATATTGAATAACATTAATATTGAATGTAACATTAAAATAATTACCTCTACCAACTTAAATACACTAGTCAAAATCGCCTAATATATTAATTAGACATAAATAAATGGAGTTTAGTCAAAAAGTTCTATTCAATATTTTTGAAATATTCAATCTATATGAAATGGGACTAAATGAGTCATTATATCTGCCTATCTACGTTATACATAGAGTAGATAGCGCTAGTTTAGCGGTTACTGTCCAAATAAGGTTGGTTCCCGTTACTTCTCGGCCACGCGCCTATCGAGGTACGTATGAATGTGTGCACAAGCCTTATAAATATAATATTCAAGTCGTTAAATCTAAATCGTGTTATTTAATTTAATATTACTTTCGGTCATTATCATCGAGTGTAAAGCGGGATTTTTGTTTAAATAGCATAGTTTCATTATTTGCTGCCCAGATAAGTGGGTGTAATTTCAACACACATGATCAGACGTATTAATTTAGGATTCCCTCCTCAGTTGCGAAGAGACCCATGCTCAGAAAATCATAATGGGTCGTGGCTAACCTACTGCCAATGCAAATTTAGCATTTAAACTATGTATATATTGAAAATGGATATGTAGTAGAAAGAGAGAAGATAATATCTCTATTTCGATAGAGTTCACGCCTCACTTAATAATTTAATTAAAAAATTGGTCACGGGCCACTTCATGTAACGCTAAAGCAATGGCGCTTTGGTATTTGGGTTAAAAAACCGGTCGGAAAATGCTATAAAAACGTATGGTATTTCTCTTAGTTGTGAGGTATAAAGTTGCGAAAACCACCCGCTCTATTGGATTGGTTGGGATTGAACGTGAATTTCTCAATTATAGTTTAGGGTCGTGTAAGTAAGTTAAATTGATTGAATGGTTCACAGCCTTCAGCGTTTACAATGCTGATTATCTACATGAAATTCAGAATTTACTGCATACTTATTATATAATTGCATTTAAATCTTAGATGACAAAATTGTATGTAATTTTGCTAATCTTACTAATATTATAAATGCGACGGTTTGATAGGATATATGTGTGTGTTCTTTCTCTTTTACATAAATACTATTGGTCGGATTTTGCTGAAATTTGGCACACAGATACTTTATGACACAGGATATGACTCATTACCCTTGCAGACGTGACCGAAGCGCGGATCCGCGGATAATAATAATAACCTAGTATTCAATATTTGTAATTATATTTACGCAATTTAATTAATAGCCAAATGGAAAAATTTTGTCGTTGCTGAATTAATTTATCTCAACAATATATTTTATGAATAACATTAATTAATAAGCTCATAATTAATAAATGAAATTAAAATTCTCGATTGTATACAATTCACTAATTATTTTAAAATGTTGCATCAAATTAAGAATATACTCCTATTATTCGCCAGTCGCGAACTCATACTCGTACTTAAATAGTGTTGTCTATGAGCATCTATAAAATAATTCGGCACACGTGGTCGTAGACGAGTCTGTTTGTCCAAAATGATCGAATTAATAATCTGACTACAGAGCTACTTATCAGATCCTAAGACACATATAAACCATTGTCTCGATAAATAAATATATTGATTAAACTGATCACAGATACATTATTGATTGTATAAAAAGTTGCGAGTCCTTGAAGTATCAATCAATATCCATATCTCAGAACAACATTGCCTACAATGTGTAAATCGTCATTCCTATACAATATAGAATCGGGGCTAAACAATGATACTAACCAATGGAACTTGGATAAATGATTGCACAATATTTTTTATTACACCATTAACTTTCACACCATTCATTAAACGAACAGTGTGGTTGGTAGATAATCGGCAATAATCGGTAATCATCGGCGATCGTCGGGCCGCGTATCACAATTACCAGGAAAGCGTGATAGCTCACATAACAAGCATTGACAAGTGCTGATTGAATGTTCAGCTTCGATAATTTCATAAGCATATCTTCTTTTTTCGCAAATCACTTTAAATGCGTCACTAGGTAGTGCTTCTATTACTTAACATCTTCTATAGTTTAATAGTTTGAAAATGTGCTTTTTATATTATATAAGTAACAAATAAGATTGCCACTGCCACCAAGGGATAATGGTAATTAACCCCAGCGGTTTACGCTTATCTGAGGTCTGCAAACACGCTTCCCCGGAGAAATAAGTGGAAAAGCGACGAGCGACTGCACTTGATTCTGACCGAAGAAATCCGGAGGATTTTAAAAGAATTTATCTATTATTTTATTTACATTTATAAATTTTATACTCAAAGAAGTGTTGTTCCTGTAATACTTCCACTTGCAGATGTTTGAAACATGGAAAAATTCAACTTTGCTGTTAATAAACTCTATCCACATATGTTTAACTTTAGTCTTTGATTTATGTTATTTTGTTAGTTATAAAGTTTCTTCGATTGCAAATATTATTATTTGGAGAGACACATGGTGGATACATCTTCAATTTATATAAGCAAACTCCACGTATATATTTCTTCTTTATACATTTCAAAAGTCTTTATGCTATACAACATAGTCAATGTAGGTTGTACTGTAGGCGAAGCTAAGGCGAGTTGACGAGGTCACGGCCGGATCAAAATTAATTTGTTGAAGATGCAAGCAAAGAAGTACTCAGGGATTATGATTATATTTTTTATGGTTTTGACAGAACGCGTGTTGGAGCACTCTTCATACTGGTCCGACACGCAGTGGGTGTCCAGGTCCGATCCCTGACCGGACAGATATTAGAAAGAAGACAGATTGTGAAATGGAGACACTTGAATATCGTCCTTAATAAACTGTTTTTCATAGCAGTTTTGCATAGTTGTTTATACAATAAATGCAATGAAAACATAATTAAAATAAATAAAGACATTATTTAGTTAAATAAGTACTTAGTATACATTTAGCATTTCTTATGAATCTGAACTTTCACATTCTTCATTCATTCATTAATTACTTCCTGAATATGGTTATAAATAGTGTCAATATAATTGTACGAGGTACGAGAGGTACGAGAAGAAATATAAAAAATTATATATCTGTTATAAAATATAGGCATAATATATCATAGGGGAAACGGTATTTAAAATATAGGCTTAGACAAATTTGTATACATATTAATCGCAAAATTTCGCTACTTTTGATATTTTAGTCACCAAAGTGTTTTTTGTCTATTTATTAATTTAACTTTTGGACATCATGTTAAAATTCTATGTCACCCACTTATGGTTCGGTGGGCGAATACAGGTGCGCGTGCGCAAACCAACGGCACACATGACGCCGCCAACACGTTAAACGCGCGCGCATCATCGTAACGCACGTTAATACGCCGCCGCGCGATTTTGTTCTTTATCCTGTTAATAATAACGGTGAAGTTTCAAAAAAATTCACGTTCGCACGAATTTTTCTCGATCGCTTTTCCGATTTTATTCCGAGGATTTTTCATTTTTGCGTTAGGTTGACGTTTGAGTGAAGTGATTTATTTAGTGTATAGAGTTGCAACACTTATTCGAGGATTCTTTTTTTAATATTTTTTTGGTGAGTTTTTTAGTTTTTAGTGCGTGGTATGTTTTAAAATTCAAATGCGGATAAAACTTCGCGCACTCATTTAAATCCAGTTTTACGCATGTTTATTTTTTATTATTAGGGGTGTACAATACTTGAAGTAGTTATTTGATGACCATTTTTTATTCCCCGAATATTTGTACTATAGTAGAATATTCTATGTAGTAGAAATACATTTTCTCATTACAATTCCGTAAAAATATTTTGTTTGCTCTGTGTTATATTTATATACATACCAATTTTTTTACATTTTTTAACCATAGCGAGCATTGAATTGAACTACTGATTATATACTAATATACTTTTATAACCGTCATTTATCATTTTTTAAATACATTTCTCGTCCACAATATTCATGAATTCTTTTTTTTTTAATCTATCCTTATAAATTTTTAGGTTACCTCTATCAATCAAGAATTTCAAGTCTTGATTTAAAGTGCGCAAAAACTGCAGGTCGTGAGTTAATTTTTTTAAACTGACTTCTTAAGACTGATCATATATTTGGTAACGGTTTATAATTATTAATGATTCAAACATTATTATAATATCTAGTGATTTTTTTAAATTTTTTATCTGTGGACTTGTTAAAACATTGTACAAACATCTAAGTCCTGTAAATTAAGCCGGTCATTATGGAGGTATCAAAACTGTACGCGGACATATCTATTTTTAACAGACTTTATAAAAAAGTTTTTAACAAAAAATACAACTGACTTCAAATCTACGAAAAAAGTAAAAATAATTTAAATACATGGTAGTACATAGTCCCAAAGGCGGCGCTCAACATATTGGATACAGTTCTGTCGTCATGATCCAACGTAATATTGTGTTGAGTAGAAGCTGAGTTATCTCAAATTAATCTTAATAAGTGCCTATACAATTTGAGGACTTTCCTCGATTTTCCCGGGATCTCATTTTCAGATTATGACTTTTGTGACTATACGACCAAACTGCAAGTATCCTACCGAATAAAAGAGAAAAAAATCGAAATCGGTCCACACTTGGCGGAGTAATCCGTATAGGTACATATAGATCCGTGTACATGTAGATAACCTCCTCCTTTTTGAAGTCGGTTAAAAGGGTTCTGAATTCGACTGTATTTTATGGTCATATTAGGAGTTATCACAGAATTCATACAAGCATTACTGCTGGTTTGTTTAACAGATTGCTAAATAATTATATCAATAGCAGCTTCAAAAGCCTATTTCCATCGTAGTAGTCATATATATTCAAATGGTATAAATGGATTTATGGCGTTGATAGTCTAAATGCAATTATAATATTGTTAGGGTCATAATGGCCTCTTGTTGTCATCCAATGACCACTAGATCATCGTTTTTTACTCGATGACCTTAAGGTATCAAATCCGTGTTATGTCACGGCAAACATTTAAAGTATTTTAAAACAAGGATCGCCCAAAAAGCTATAAGCGATTAGACATTAATTTATTGAGATAACCATAATACTAGTAAAATTCGCATATTTTAATTCTTAAGTCAGCAAATCGTTGAGTCATATTATGTTAGTAATTATAGATTTTTACTAATATGGATACTATGTGTATCCGTTTTATGTTATGTTGTATATAATAGGTACATCTAGATTGTACTTATTAATGAGTTAAAAAAATGTTATGAAAAATAAAATCTATTATATACCAAATATATTTTATTTATTACTATTTTAAAGTATTACTAGTGCTTTAAATAAAAACTGTCAGTGTCAGGTACTTAATATCTTTTGTTATAGACGTTATGGAGACAAAGTGCAGAAGTAATGAGACCCATATCAAAAATTCTTTGTTTTATTGAGACGACAATCTGCTTCAGTAATATAAATTATTTTATAGTAAAATAACATTACTTTTATATATTATATTCATATATTGTATAAAAAAAGAAAACAGATAATTTTTTGACTAAAACATATCTCTCGTCGTGTCTATCCGAAGTATGTTGATTCACAATCGCTTTCTTTGCGCATAGTATATCGGAAATAATATGAAGGAAGTCGCAAAGTCATCGATTCTGCGTGAGTACGAGTATGTATTATGTTATGTGTTACATAAACCTTTGTCGTTGAAGTCTTTTCTATTACGATAATGCTTCTAATGACGTTTTGTAGAAGAAGGTATGTGAGAAATATACATTTTTAGATTCGTAGTCAAATAGCATGTAATAAAACATTTTAGTAGTAGTTGAGATTTTCGAAGGAATATCCTTTTTTGTGGTAGTTCGTATCAGTGGCATCTTTGCCATTTCCTCCTCTGTGAAGGAAGTTGGACCCTTTTTAATTAAACTCTGGTAGCACCACTTTTAAAACAATTTCTACCCAATAACAACAACCAGATCACAACAGCATTGGCTGATCACTTTTTTGATCTGGTTTGAAAGCCCTTAAGGTAGGCTTATTTTACGAGCTGGAGCTTTTTATTTTACCCTTAGCGGTAGCAATATATGGTCGACCTAGGTTCGGACCTAAATACTAATAGGATTAAAGATATCCATGGGTGGTAATGGCCACTTTCCATCAATTGAACTGCATGTTCATTTAATACTTCTACATAATGAAAAAAAATTGTGCCCTATGACTGAATAGCGTAAGCCGTACCTAAATGACAATTTTAATATAGTCTATCTGGAACTGACTTCAAGTAGAACTTCAGATGTATTTGGGTTTGATTATGGACGGAAGTTACCGTTTGTAGGTGGACGAATGCTTGATTGAAATTTTATTCAAAAAATGCCTAATATTGTATACATAAATTAAATTATATCTTGCGTATAAATTAATGGGTTTGATAAAGCCATTATCAACGTGTGAATTGGAATTACGCAAAGACGCAGACGATTCAATCAAAACTTATGCAACTGTTTAGACGATTTACAAGCAATTTCAATTAATGAATATTTGCTGTGCTAATTGTTCGTTTCTATGTGTTAAAAAAGTATGGGTAATGCTGTGCGTAAGCTGAAGGCTATAGCTATAAAGATTAATCTCGGAAATAAAATATACCAGCGGTACTTGAACCGCGAAGATATACCTAAGACCTTTAATCGTGGTCATCGTTGTACACAAAGGGATCGAGATGAAGTATCAAAATATTGCTTTTACTTTTGTATGTCTCGTAATATGCATCGAAAGTGAAATTACATAGATTTGTCGGGAAGATATGATTCGTAATGCCGTACCAGATCGCAGTGCTAAGATGCATGGTCAACCCGATCTTCAATCATATGTTGATTCACAGAGAAAGATTAAAAATTTACGTGAAAATTTATTTTGATTCAATTTGTAAAATTAAGATAATTAAGAGAACAGTGTCATTCATTACAAACAAATTTAAAGAACTGCATGGTGATACAATTGTCAGGGAGAGAATTCTGGACACGGTTCCAGTGCAGATAGACAGTTAAGTCAAAAAATGTTTTTTTTTTTAGGGTAAGATGTTAGTGTTGCGTACACTAACGCCTTAACCTAAAACAAAAAAAAAAACAGCTACTAGTAGTAATACAGTGGCACAAAGGCATCCTACTGTGGGACTATGAGAGTAAGTAGTGTTACACGATACTATAAACATGCAACAACTCAAACATGTCTGCTCAGCAGTGAGACTATTCGACATACATGAAATTGTGAAATTAGTAGTTTAAATAGATTAACTCTTAATATAGCAACTAGCATAAAAATGAATGATAACTTAAATACCTGAACTCGTAAAATCACGTGAAATCTTAAGTTTTGGTAGTTACTACCATTAACATTTCTAGCGTGAAACAATTTATGCGTTTCAGCCAAGAGTGTGGATGCCGGCGACTTAAATAATATTTTAATCCTCAGGAGTCGGTACGCGTGATCGACTTCAAAAAGGGTTCTATCTTAATATATATAAATTACGTGTCACGTTCTTTGTCCGGGGTAAACTCTTGCACTGCTAAACCGATTTCAATCAAATTTGTACACCGTATACAGTTTAATCCAACTTGAAAAATATGATAGTTTATATTTATACCAATTACGCTCCACGTTGTGTGTCTGCTATGGAATCCTGAAGTACTGAACGGATTTCGATCAAATTTCTACACCGTATGCAGTTTGATCCAACTTTAAAGATAGGATAGCTTATCTTCTTAATATATGTAAATTACGCGTCACGTTGTTTGTCCGCTATGGACTCCTAAACTACTAGGTATGTACCCGAGACCATGTTGTAATCTGTTAGGTTAAATGCATTTAGGGTTCCGTACCCAAAGTGTAAAAACGGGACCCTATTACTAAGACTCCGTTGTCCGTCTGTTCATCTGTTTGTCTGCCTGTCTGACACCAAGCTGTATCTCATAAACCGTGATAGGCAGACAGTTGATTTTTTTACAGATGTTGTATTTTAGTTGCCGTTAAAACCACATATACCTAAATGCAGAATAAAATAAAAATTTAAGTGTGCTCCTATACAACAAACGTGATTATTTTTGGCGTTTTTTTATAGATAATGGTACGGAACAAGAGGAGGCATTGATTTACAAAATAGTGTTTTTCCCACAGTCATATATATTATATATTGTTTTATCTCTGGTTGGATATGTATATAAATGCAATACATTTTGCTACCAGATAATAAGCGAAAAAGTATTGAACAATAAAAATAATCATAATCATATACAACATTTAGTACTAAGAACCGTACCAAAAACTTTTTTAATGTCCAACGAAGTGGGCACGGGTCTGCTAGTTGTTCTATATACAGTTCGACACAAATTTTTAAGAGTGTCAGTGATCACTTACACATATGAACGGGATAATCTTTTGTTACTTCATCTTATAAAAACATCTACAACGCTGACAGCATATAGTAAAACTGATTTGAACATACATTTGTTTAACTTCGGTCAAATAGTTCTGCGAGTTTGCCCACTGAGGTTGGTTGACGCCTTCAACAAATACGATTGAGGTCGAGCAAATACAGAAGTGATTTTCGAAATACTTAGTATGTGTCATGTTGAAGGTTAAATGGGAGTATACACGCGAGTAGTGCAAAATGGTTTTGTACATTTGAAATTAATAATGAACGAATAAAACTACAATATAGAATTTCAGGGATAAAAAATATAATTGTATCTTTTTTTTATAGTATGGAAGTAGCAAACGAGCATGCAGGTCACCTGATGGTAAGTGGCTACTACAGCCCATGGACACCTATAATCAACCTTAGGTAAGATCAAAGTCTCACCTAAGGTTAGCCACAGATGCGTTGCTACCCCTGAGGACTAAGATGGAATGCCTCGGAAAAGTATGTCTTACCACACCCTTCAGACCAGAACACAACAGCGGATAACACTGTTGTTATTAGGCAGAAATAGATGTGGCGGTGGTGCTTCTGGAGTCGAACTACAAAGAGTTCTACCACCTTCATCTAGTAGAGTATTGAAGAAACTACGAAGAAAGATTTTATTGGACTTTCACAAAAATGACTTAGTATTACAGGTGACAAGAGCTGCTATTCTCGCACACATATGAAGTACTGAATATTTAAAATAATGTTTGCTCATAATAAAATGCCTTTATAAATAGTAATTAAACTTTGCACTATTTTCGTGTATTGTATGTATAGTACAATAGTCATACAATATTCAACGAAAATAAGCTTAGCAACAGTGCGGGGTCATTGCGAAAAAATGGCGAATCGAAAATCATGAATGGAATGTCATCGGATGCTGATGTGAATTGCGCAAGGAACATCGAAAGTGACCAACGGGATGTTATGTACCGTCGGAAGAAGAAATAATATATTTTATGTTATATAATGTATTATAAATAGATAAATTGATATTTCTCTATTTTAACGGCGATTAATATCTATATTTTTTCTATGTGTTTTTATTTTAGAATGAGTAAACGCCTTTTGATGTCTTAAAATTTAAATAAGCATTACAGAATTAAAAAAATTAGTTTCTCCATCAAACGATTTTTCCAACTGTGCACCTTATTTATGACATACACTGTAAATATTTTTTATTTTATGATGTCGATTTGGAAATGAAGTTAATATGAATATTAAGACGCCTTATAGCAATTTCTAATAAATTTTCAGTAGGTTAAATGTTCATAACCTTTCTATATTCATAATTTTCTCTTTGAATGATCCTTGAATCAGTTTTCAGTTGTAACATTTTTTCAATCTCATTAATTCTAAAGCCTACTTAACAAAACTTGATAACCTTGCTTCAAATGTCAATTAGCGTTTATTTTAAAGGCCTAACATCATCGCCATTAAGTGACCACCTCAACCAAATTATGAACCGGTATTTCTATATACGGTTTTGCGGACCGTACGCGTAATGGGGCTAACGAAATGCCGGCGATTTATTTGCCATATGCTCGCGCATTACCGATCTTCTATACTTGTGTCGAAAGCGAAATTACGTTGTTACAGTGATCACCGTGAACATTGTTTTGGGATGTTTGCCTTGTAGCGCTTGATCTTATCAGATAATGGGAGATATTTTTTTTCAGGAGAAATAGGACTTGTTGTTGGATGGAAGGGACATTCCCTTATGTACGGGAGTTCTGTTAAGTCAGATAGATTGACGTCAGATGTACCTGCTCTCATTTTATTTTACACTAGGGATCAATATGTCAAGGGCCTTAAATATTAGATAATCAAGAATCTATGCATCTAATCTCCATGAGAAGATGTTTTAGAGCCGTTTACCATTTGCTTTTTTTTCTTAAGTGTAGTAAATTAACCTGCATAATGAATATTTTTATCTTAAAAAAATAGGACAATGGTCATTCTACTTTTTGGAAATAAAAATAGAATAAATAAAAATATCATGATTCATTTTTTATTTTGGGTTTATTTTAATAAACAATGAAAATAACTTCTATAAAAAATAGAAACAGAGATCGTTCCTCAGTAACTTCTGTGAAAACGAAAGAAATCGAAAATAAGCAGCTAACAGGAATGATGGTACATATTACAGATATGACGGTTTTCAATGTAAGTAGTATTAAACAAAGATGAAAAAAGATACAATTCTCTTTTCTAGTATTGATTCATAAAGCACATTATTGGAAACAAAGAAAATCAAAATTATCTCAAGTGACCAAACGTAATAAAAATTTCTTAAATTTGATCACGGAAATGACGTCACATATGTTATCCTTTGACTATGTCTCACTAATCAATATATTTATGTAGGTAATCAACAATATGTAACAACATATATTCATATTCTAAACTTTCTTAATTATCATTTCAAACAAAAGATTTTCGTTTTGGCTTAACATTTTTAAATCAATAAATCTAAACGATATATCTATGAGATCAATAAAAAAAAAAGTTATCTGAGATCAATGTAGACAAATTCAAAATATATTTTCAGACGAACTTGACGATTCGATACGTATCCGAC
>MOOZ01000214.1:184858-194935 GCA_002930495.1 Cecropterus lyciades | reverse complement strand
CGTGGCACGCTGTAACATACACGAACATTCGCGCAAGCGCCCTGCGCTGCCTAAACGAAACAGTAGGCCCCCAGGCATACATTTTCGCCGCGCCGTAGAGAGGGGATAGCTGTCTTACGCTTTTTCGATCAGGTCACGTGTCCTGACGCGAGTTTAAGATTTTATACCCATTACAGAAAAAGTGCTCAACGCCGCTAAAGAAGTTTTCACTTCAAAACATACATACAAACATATATACATTTCACTCGAAAAGCAGTGCAGTTAGTGTTAATTTTTCCCAACTCTGTCAGAGAGAGCTCATGCAGTTGGGAAAAAATAACACTAAACCGCATTTGAACATATGAAATTTTATGGATATGCCTTTGTACAAAAATATCTATGGATCGGTTTAGTTCCTGAACAAAAATCGAAAACCCGATTGATGAATGAATGAAATTTCAAATATTATTGTATATGCACCACGAACATTTACGTAACAAAATACTTTTACCTTTGTACCTCACCTCACAAGTTTACAAATATAGCTTACATAAAGATATTAGGAACGGTTTAAGTAGTCAGGTCTAATAGTTCTTACGTAAGCTATTACAAGTAACGACTAAATTTACAGAAAACTGCAAAATAACAAAGAAATGACAGGAATTACGCAAGTAAAAAATCGCATTTACTCGTTAACGGCGCGATATGATCTGATTTAGTCATTTGTTCCGTATAACACCTTGACTTGTACGTTGTTATTAGATGCTTAAGGCGCTTTGCGACTAACTACCGCAAATACTTTCAACTCTAATATAAGTCGCGCAAGAATCATTCGCAATGCGCCTTATCATAAGCCATAATGGTAATTGAACCCGTCAGATCGTGACTTATGATTTCATTATGGTTCGGCGCGTGCGGCGCCTTCTTGCGACACCAGAACAGCACCCCTTGTCCCCGTGTCAAGTTAATCGTAACTTAACTTTAGCGAAAGATTTATCTTTTGTAATTTTTGTGAGCGAAATGTTGTGTATAATTTTTTTATGATTTATTGTCTAAGTTTTACGTTATGATTTATTTAACAAGGTTAGAATTGTTCTAATTACAAAAATAAGCTACTTAAATGTTTTATGTATCTAGTAGTATGTTTATTACAAGTATAGCATATAGATTTGAAGACCACTTAATCTTAAGTGGTACAAAATATCCTTAAATATATCAAAAAATCTACCTGACGATGGCATGCTGAATTGTTATTGTAAAAATGGCTGACTTCCCACACTCTCCTCATTAATACGAATATTTTCTTAAATAAATAATCAACTCATTAGCCGCATTTAACCTTTCCTCCCTTAGCATTGACCTAATATTACATATTAAAATGTACAAAAAAAATGTAATCATAATAGTTTTTTATGGATACTTTGATTTTTTTTTGTCTATGTTTGTATTTGAATTATGTTGTTTGTATTAAAAACAAAGCAACTACTAGAATTTTATAGAACTATTTAGTATATTAACTATGTAATAACACTATTACTATTTATTTATACAACAAGCACGGAACAAGTCTCCACAAGCACGGCTGCACACACTTACACATGCACGCGTGCCCACACACACACGCACACAGACGTACATACACACACACACATTTAATAGCACACACGAACACATCTTAGTCCTGTGTATTTTTATAAACTACTTTTGTAATCCTGTTTTGGCTTAATTTAGTACCATAAGATTTATAAAGTAATTTTTGTCTATGTTTTGCTGTTGGATTACTCAATAAAGAAATAATAAGCTTGCTACGTTTTAAGAGCAACCTAAAATCATTTTATGCGAA
Organism: Cecropterus lyciades; assembly: GCA_002930495.1. Lineage (NCBI taxonomy): Eukaryota > Metazoa > Arthropoda > Insecta > Lepidoptera > Hesperiidae > Cecropterus > Cecropterus lyciades. Next base: position 193,113 of record MOOZ01000214.1, on the reverse strand, counting down.
AATCCACACAGCAAAGTCGATAAAACATATTTCTTACAAGGTAGAAAACATCTGAATAACTTAAGAATTCTTCCCCTTAACTCATGCACTATGATATGAATACGGGGCTATTAAAACAAGTGTGTTAGGGACCAGAGGCGAATAGAGAAATAAAAGGTGAACATCTTACTTACGAGGCAGATGTAAAACGATGATCGCAGCTCATTATTGTGTTTCAAGTAGAAACCGATTCCACAGTTAGCATAAGGACTTGATCGCATTAGCGATTTTGTTACGATTTTATTAAAAGTGTTGATATCCTTTTAAAAATGATATCCCTATAAAATATAAAAGCTTTAATATATTTAACTAAATAGATAACATACATACATACATATTTCGGTCAACGAATTAGCCTTGTTATTCAACGAGGTAATGTTGCCAGCATTCTGGGAACTCATCCTAGGGACAGCAATTTGGACGCAGTTTTTTATATTTAATTTGGCAATTTGTTTCTTTTTACATTTAAGTTATATTTTTTATACATTTTATTAAAATAGTTAGTTAATATTTTGTTACATCCGATTTAATAATAAATTTGTATGTCTCTTATAAAAAAAAATAGATAACGTGTAATAATGTAACGATTGCAAGCAAGTCAAATAATACAGTTTTAAACGAGCATGTAGTCCTTCTGATGCTTAAGGATTCATACAGTTCTTTCAAATATTTCAACTAATTCTAAATATAAATAGGTTCCTATCTAACATTACCGCTGAATACGAAGTTGAAAAGTCAGAATAAAGAACCATATACTATAATCATATAAGTGAGTGATACTATGGCTCAGTTCTCAGTTACTTGTATATCTAATTCGTGCATGTCAAAAACAAAATCTTCTTAAGATGAACGTAAGTCGTATTTTAATTATTCTTATTTTTCATGGCATCATAAGTGGAATAATTGCTCGTCTGTTCATACCCTTATAGACACACGTATTGTATGTCGGTAGACGGTGTTTCACACTAAATCATATGGGATGATTTTATTGCTGTTCGGGGAAGACTATTCTTGTTTATTCCACCAGAGAAAATCTATTACTCTAGATAGATCGTAATTCAAATGTTCGTTACACATAAGTAAATAATATGAATTTTTACGTTATAATTACGTTATAAAAACAATTTAATATTCAGTATTTTCTTAGGTTACCTTATAAAAAAAATTTAATATTCAGTATTATTAAGTATTATATATTATATTTTCACTCGACCTATCAAAGGACACACGTTATGTATTCATCAAAGATATTTTTTTAAATAAAAGCTTGTAGGTATAAATAAATGTACGAGTAATGCTTAGTTATAACATAAATTTTTGATACTTAGTGTTAAATATTGCTTTATTCTTTTAAAAATGAAATTATTTACAAGTAATTTTATCATTAGTCTATATAAAAATATTTATGATATAGACTTTGTTGCTAAAATTCGCAGAAATTAATTGTTTGTTAGTGACGCCTTGAACAAAAAATGTTGAATACACCTGAGTAACCACCCAGGTCGGACTGACTACAATATCACGTCACAGTTCTGCCTAAAATAGCTATAAATTAAGACGAACGTTCGCGAATAAATTCATTTTATTTATAGTGAGACAGGCCACAGTCTGGACTGACAGATTGGAGTTGGATGAACACATCTTGTAATTGTATATAGGTCTGCGGAGGTCCCGAATTGACAATATAATAGAACGGTCGCTGGCTGAAAGCAGTTCACTTATTTATTTACCCGCTACTTTTTTTTCAGTTTAATATTTCTCGATATGTACGAAGGAACACTTGTGGCCACTTTTTCACTGTTTCTTTGGTAGCGATGCGCGTTTCACGATTTATAGCAAGAAATTCTATATGGAAAATAAAGTGAATTTACAAGCGTTAAACGCAGATAGGTATGTTAAATACTAGCCACTTTCTGTAGCGCTTCTTTTTCTGTAGATTGAAATTCAGACAACACCTTTGTGTACGTAGGAGTGTACAGTAGCAGGATTTATTGTTACTTAAAGTTTATGTTTACACATAATAAATAACACAGCATGCAGTGTTACTTTTCTATCGCTGTTCTTTTGTATTGTATTCACAATTTAGTGAAGATACTGTCGTTTATGTTATTTTGAAACACGTTTAAATAGTACAAATGACCTGTGTATTTATTTAATACAAAGGTATTTACATGTCTACCTACTTAAATAATAATATAATATTTTGTAACTATTGAATGTGCTTAGTTAGTATTAAATTAGTAATAATTAATTTAATTCAATTAGTATTTAATAAATAGTATTTCGTTAAAAATATGCGAGTAAAATATATTTATTAGTATTAATAAATACAGTTATCTAATGAATATAAGAGTAGCTATTACGTATTTATTAACTAAACAAGGATTTTGTAGTTATGTTTATAATATATTTTTGACAACAATAAGCGATTATAATCTCCGCGCGCTCGAAGTGCACCTCTCGATAATCGGACAAAAAATCCCACATTGGAAGCGGTTACAAAAATGTGCATGCCTTGGCGGCGGTCGCGTCATTTGTTTTCTATTTTACAAAGCGACATCCATTGTCCATCAGACGCAATGAATAGTTATGCAAAGTTCGCTGAGGGCAGACAACGCAATGCGATGCGCGTGCTCGCATTGTATTCGCGCGTATTGAACTGCCCGCCGCCGGATGAGCCGCCCAGCCTTGCTTGAGTACGTTTCCATTGCATACGTTTTCAGTACGGCTAGTACGGCGAGATTTTTAAGTACATCATTGTCTACGTTTTCGCCTATGCATTGCAATGTACATTGTACGTTATGTTTTCGGTCATATCTTGCAAATGACTTTGTGGATGGTCGAAAACGTTAACAATGATTGTTTTGACTAAACCCAATAAACTCGTATCAATACAGTATTCAAAATAGTGAAGATTTTCTCTTAGTTATTGCGTTGTAACTTACACCTTATTTTATTAAGTCTTTCGGCTATTCATCATATTTTATTGTTGAAAAATATGCTGGGCGTTAATTTTAATTGAATCAATTTTCAATCAGAATGAAAAGTAATATAAACAATCTAAAATTTATGTATATTAAAATTAGTTACTAGTACGTAAATGAGATAATTGTTCCATTAATCAAGATTATCTTAATTTTAAAATATCTATTTAACATATCGGTGCTAATAATACTACTTTTTTGTAAAATGTCAAAGAAAAATTAGTATTTTATTCAACATCCTGAAATATCTAGTGAACCGAAACAATGTGCAATGGAAACAAGACTTAAGGCAGCGTTCTGACAGCGCTAAGTATAACGTAGGAACTTGAGTGTGTCGGGCGCTGTCGGGAGCCTAAAATGGAACTAGCCTGGAGTAGCGTCAAGATGCTCATAGAACCCGTGGTCTATTATACTGGAACATGTTAGACCACGTTGTCAAAATGTTCTTGATTCAGGGCGAACTATGTTGTTTATCGTTGGAATGAACTCTCCTTGCACATAAACAAAGGATGCGGTAGTTATTACAAACAGATACTGATGTTTTTTTGTCAATTAGGATAACAAACATGGACTGGGCTTAATGGTGTCTTTGATATTCGGTACTAAACATAAATATAATTGGAGTCCTATTGCAGTGTGTTTGTTAGCTGATTCCTCAAACAATAAATAATAAAGAATTAATTAGGTATGTAATGCAAAAACCTCGAGGTTTGATTTCTGGCTAGGTTGTATATGTATTTAAAAATACGTATTATTTAATATTGGAATTTCTAAAAACCAAATCCAGATGATATTATGAAGTCACAATTTATTCAACATATTGAAATATAGAAATAAAATTTTCATCAATAAATAGACAAAATGCTTCCAATACGCAACCAGATAAACCATCGCAGGTTTTCTAAATTTCCGCGTGAACACTGTAGCGAAATATGGTTCGACATGCCCACTCGGGGACCAAACCATCCATCGCGCACAGATAATACATCACGACCTACACTCGGCGACATCGCTTGCTCCCCATAAATATGATATGTCATCGTTACAGTGGGGCGTCGGAACCGCGATCTATGATACCCTTTATAATGCAATAAATAACCATGTGGACACCTTATTTCAGTCTTAAATGTGCTTATCAGCACGCATGTGAGCTTGAATCATAAAAATCTTACATATGTTATTCACTTTGGCAGTAATGCAGCGTGTAAAAATAATTCTGCACGATTGTATTGTTTCCAACGGAGGCTGTGATGTTGGTTTATTTTGAAATGTTTTATACGTAATTATATTTAAAAGTATAAGCATTTTCGTACTAAAAATGGCGTCAAGATATTTTTATTTGCAGAAGATAAGATAATATAGAATTATTTTTGAATGCTGGAAGATCTTTTTGCACCGCGACTTGTATCACACGCGTCGCTGTGATTGTAGCAAATCAAAAAAGTTAAGCAATCGGCAGCAACCGTCTGGAATTGAGAGATCGCAACAACAACTCACGAAATTACGTAAAATGGAGGCACTACCTTCATTTTATGAAATTTCGTGATTTGATGAAAATCTAAAATTAATTTAAATTTAGATACACAGGTACATACGTACAAGTATAATTTAATAGGTGTACTCTCACGACTTTTACAAAAGTGACCATCAAAATATAAGCTTGCTCGTTTAATACAATTTTATAAAAGAAAAAAGACACCTATACATTTTATCAGACTTTTATGTTGGCCGAACAATTACTGACCCGAATATTGGTAGTATGACACTGCACTAAAGAAGCCTTATCGCGAAATAATGTAATGATTTCCGCGAACACATTTTTCAATTCCACACTTGTGAGCCTCAAAAGATTCTTCTCATGTTCGATTCAGTCCTGATAAATCAATGGGCTGACAGTGAGCCTCTGTGAGTGAAATAAGGGTGGGTTATTTATAGCACTGGGTCGGCGATAAATACTCGAGTACCGTAATCTCATTATTGCGTCATTGGGGTTCGAATTTTGGCCAAAAGGTACGGTGTGACTCTCTATTCGGATTAAACTTTTATATGTGAGGTGTGCCAAAAATTTGGCTAGAGATATATTGGAATTGAGTCTGAATAATATTATAAGAGTAAGTAATCTGAATAATATTATAAGAGTATTAGTTTAGTAGTAATAGTTGTTGTATGTATTATAGTCTTCTATCCTAGTAGTTTTTTTTTTCATAATGACGATTTTTTATTTGACGACCCGCGTGGCGGAGAGGTCACCATACCGGTCTGACACGCAGTGGGTCCCGGCTAGACAGACATCTGAATGATGAGTTTAGATTTCTGTTCTGGGTCTGGGTGTCTGTGTATTCGTCTTTGTGTGTCCATGGCACCCACGACACAGGAGAAAATCCTACTGTGGGGCTATGAGTGTTAAAAGCGTTTATAATATAGAAATAGCAAGCGAGGGGCTGCATCCCTCTAATACCAAGTGGTCATTGGCGTCAATGGACACCTGTGAGTATCCTCAAATAAGATTTGAATCCTTACTGTGGATAACATCCGATGTGCTGCTGAGGCTGACCCCTGAAGTCTAAGTTAGAAGGCTTTGGATTAGTGTATCTCCCTTACATTCTTCAGATCAGAACCCAACAGCGCTCAACACTGTGTTATTGTTTGCACACTAACACAGCGTTGAGCGCTAAATAGGTGTTGTGGTACCTTTGAAGTTCTAAGGGTTAGTAGCCAACCTTATATAAGCCTCAAATCTTATTTGGGACTGATGAAGTCCATGGGCGGCAATCACTTACAATGAGGTGGACTGCAAGTTCGTTTATATCATGTTATAAAAATGATTAAAAATGCTGGCCAAAACACATTTTAATTTGCAGAGTACGAGTACATTGAGTAGCTACTTATATTAATAGTAACGTGCTTATGTATTTTGATATACGCTTAAAATTTGCCATATTAAGTAGTAACCTTCAAAACATTTACCATACGAAACCGGCTTAGTATCATAAAACACAACGAAGAAAATCCAAATGAAATGTGATATCAATAAATAAAAATAACATATAAACTTGAATTAGATCAATACCAATTACACTTAATTACTAATCAAAAGTGGGCATTATCCTTTTAAAGCCAAATGCCACCGAGATGATGCGACTAAGAATGCTGGCATTCTAGATCAGAGACTAGTATGGAAGATTTATTGGTTCACGTAACAGCATTAGCCTTGTGTGTCTTTCTGTTTTTGTGTTTACTGTCACTTGTATTACTTAACATAGCGCGCGAGGTTACTAGGTTGTACGTGTCAGGTTATTTTATTATATCTGTATTTTACTTTTTACTAACTTTGTATAGATATTGTATATCTATACAGAGTTAGTAAACTGGTATCGTTCTTATGATTTTAGTATAATAATAATTACTTCTGGAATTGTAGCAGAAAAGTATAGTAGTGGTTTCTGATAAACCTGATTGTTCGCGTGGCAATCGCTACGCCGTATTTATTTTAGCGCCATCCAGTCCGAGAATGTTATACATTCTCGGAACTACTAAGTATCGAACAAATTAAGCGGGCTGCGGTGTTAGTTCGACTTAGTTTGTACCCTGTATACAGTACCCTGTACGTAGAGTGCGTTATTTTCATTATGCTATATATTTAGTTCATGTCATAATCGTGTCTCTTATGCATATTATTTGTACGAACACGATGTTTCACATCTGCCAGGTGCCCCGTGACGGCTATTTTTTTCTCGTAATTCTTCACAGAACATACGATACTGCTATGAACGCCCTGCCCAAAAACTTGAGTAAAACATCATGCAGAACCTTTAACCTTATATAATAAGTCTGTATTATGGTATATATATGTATAATGTATGAATTGTATGTTTTCTGTTTTATTGCGTTTTTATACTAAAAGCATTGTATTTCTTTTAAGTTTAAGCCTTATATTATCATCGTGCAGGATTAACAGACAAAGAATGCCATTAGGCGTTAAGGTCATCCCATTTGTAACTCTTAGTTAAGCTATTCGAAGATAATCAACAAATACGTTATTAAAAGACACTGTTACAAAATACGACGGTTTACGAATATATGTTGGCAAAATCGGTAGAGTTCGGCCTCCTTTAAACCATTTCCAACGTACTTAATTATAAGAAACAAAACAAAAGAGCACGCATCCTCAGGTGTGATTCGTGTGATCGGCCGACCTCGGCACATTTCGGATAAGCTTACAAACGGATTTACGACTAGTCGGGTGCATACGTCCCGAGCCGCGGGTGGCATGACACAATTACTCTCTGACCGCCTTACGGGACCGATGCGGTAATCATGTTAAGCCTGATTTGTGTGGAGTCGCTGGTATGAGTTGTGTGGCGGTGTATCAGTGATAGCCTAATGATCCTCGGCCTCTAAATCGAGGGTCCAAATCCCAGGCCACTGATTTTTTTTAATTATGTGTGAAATTAATTATCACTGCCTTATGGTGAAGGAAACCATCGTATGAAAACCCACACTCCTAAGAGTTCTTTAAAAAAGAAATCTCCAATTTGTATGAAGTTTACCAATTTGCACTTGGTCAGCGCGGTGGACTTTGGACTAAAATCCTCTCATTCTGGGAGAAGACCCGTGCCCAGTGGTGGGACAATAATAGGTTGGCGATGATTTTAGGATTTTTGCCTGGAAGTAGCAGATGCGAATAATGTATGAGGGTATTAGCCTTTTAACTAACAGAGGTCTAACTACTAATGGGGAGATGTTGGTATTTAGTTTCAAGTGGATTAAATACTGTATTGTAGGCTCAAATCTCAGGCAGGTGGATTTTTAATCTTTTGAAATCATTTGTGTATGAAACCTACATCTCTGAAAGTTTTTTTAAAAAAATGTTCGACCTGTTGCGTGGCGCTCTGGGGAAGCATGGTGTACTATAGTTCAAACCCTTTTCATTCTGAGAGAATACTCATATGAAGCGTAGATAAAGAATTGATGATGAGTTGATATTGATGATAATGAAGGTAGAGACACGAGGCATTTCAACTACAAAGTCGGGTAAATATCTTGAGAATTATCAGAGCAGTCCATCTGTGGCGGGTGTTCTACTTAAGATTTAATATAGACGCATAACGACAGGAATTATTAAAAATCAGTAAGATTAAATTTGTAAAGCTTCATCTTTTAGTCTTAAAAATTAATATAAAAGTGAAGATATACTAAGGCTACAGTTAAAGCTGGTAGAATTCTTTGTGG
>MOOZ01000214.1:161324-179076 GCA_002930495.1 Cecropterus lyciades | reverse complement strand
TGTTAAAATATATTATTAATATTAACTGGTCACACCAAATAAACATCCTAATGTCATCTATGAACGTATAATGGAACTAAATCAAGAATTTGATGATCTGTAATTTTTTGTATTGTCTGAGCACTCACTCGAATAAAACCTTTTCTCTTGTGATACACAGTAAACGTTGTTTTAATTATTTCATTATTCATATTAGAATTATCATTTCCTAAAATATTAAAATAATTTATCGTGAGGAAATGAATGGTTCTATTTTGAGAGTTAATTAAAATAGCTCTCAAGGGGATGTAAGTCTACCAATTGGTAGTGGAATATAGCGTAAACTCTTTGAAAAGACTTATATTCGGTATAATTCTAAAAACGCCCACGCATCGTAGAAGTACTTTAAAAATTCTAAGCGTAAAAACACGCATAGGCCACTTGGCATCAAATGGGCACACCCGCTTGCACACATTCTCATCTTCGCTTGAAATAAACTGTATTGTTCATTATTCACCAGACACATGTCATGCAAGCTATAAATGAAATGACATACACTAGGAACACATTAATAAAATAACGTATAAGAACCTAAGATTAAGATGTTTGTATGACCGCATGATGTCACATATTCGTAGAAGGAAAACTGTACCTATCTAAGCTAAGTTCGTTGTACCCACGTTGACGCCTTAAAAGGGACACACTCGCAAATTGTATGTTTTGTGACTTTTGTAAAAATTAACCGATATGTTTGTGGGTGTGTGTTTGTTTGTGTGCTTTTATATGTGTGCGTGTTAGCACAGATGTTCCCAGATGAGACATACTTGTTGTTACAACGTAATGGTTACAACTTAAGAATTATTAACAATACATAAGCGAGTTCAAATAAGAATTTCAAAGAAAACGTCGTTATTTTTATTGCACATTACGTATATTGTTTTCAAATATTTTAAACGTAAATGTATTATTAGCAATTATTTAACTTATTGAATAATACACGAGTTCTTGTTTGCTGATCCGTAATCACATGTGTTAGAAAGTTCTTTTATATCAAATAATTTATGCTCAAAGTAAAGACACTTTACATAACTTTTTGTATTTTTAATTATATGTACATATAAAAATAAACGTCTTCTACAAAGTTCTCTACATTAATATAGCATAAAAAGATAAATATTTTTACGCATCGTATATAAATATATTTGAAAGAATCGTTTCATTGACTTGACCGCGCTTTTGGGCTATGACTGTTCTCAAAACGGCCTTTATAATAATTAATGAAGGTCAAAAAGCCTTTGGAAGTATCTTATCGTTTATAATAGCGTCCAAGCAATAATAATGCTTCTATCTTTCTAATAAGAATGGATGTAGGGTAACAATTATTCGATATCCTTTGACACGTCATTATTTGGGTTATGCCACCTTTGAGAGTAATCGATGACGACGTGATGATGTATTAATTTACTAAACTGGTTTTTGGGATACTTAGGGAAATAAGTCAGCTTAACGGATGACGTAACTTCATTCTTGTTTATAGATATAAGTTGGGACTTATTTGGAAAACTTGTTTTTATGTTGACTCAGGGAAAACATACCATTTTTTGTAGTATTGCTGTCACGTCGATGTAATACCCAGTGACATTTTGTAATCTACAAGGATAATAAAGAGCTATCACATATACATATTTAGAGATCCTTTAGCGAGATAAAATTAATAATTTAAAAAATGGTACCAATAACATTAGGTATGTTGATAGAGAAAGGAGTTTAATTCATTAGTGATTGTACAGAAGAGGTTTCCCTTTGAGATAGTATATATCTATAAGCATAAATATAAAAACAAAAAATAACATTTACAGAACAATGTCATAGTGCAAATAGCAGTTAGGGACAAGTTACTAAGACAATAAGTTTTAAAGGAAATTAGAAAGTCATAAAAAGGGTGCGATATATAAGTAAAATTCTCACTCTGACCTCAAAAAATAAAGTATACCTGCTGTATTTAATAACGGAATCTTATTTACGGAATTTAAAACGGAACTTAAAAAGTAGTAACGAAACTTAGAAAAATGTCGAGGATAATAAAATATAAATAAAAGATAAAGATAAAAGATAAAAATTAATAAAATTGTTGTATAAATACAATACAGTTAAATAGCAGTTGTAGTACAATACAATAAAATACGTCAAAGACCCATGTCTTACTAGACAACGTAATACAAAGACCCATGTATTACGTTGTCTAGTACTGGTATTAGGTTTTAGCCTAGCATTAATTATTTTCCTGGAAGGTTAGGTTTCTGTGGAAGGCAGGTAATTCGATATTTTCGTTGTGATCTCTCATCTTGATGAATATCGAATCCCAGACGCTCCGCCCAAATTTGAAGCGGCAATTTGTTCGACATTAATAACGATTATGGTTCCAAGAAACAATTTAAGATCAATTAAAGATATTAATTAATAAACCGTTAATGTTTGGATCTAACTGTGAGGCTAAAGATACGACATATTATGCATATAATTTGTTGTATAGGTATTATATCTGAGTTGTGTTCGATTTTTATGTTCAGGTCTGGTTTCAATGGTTATAACAGTCGTTAGAATAACATCCTTAAGGCAGTTGTTTGTTTTATGAATTTTGGTTTCCCATACAGGAGTTTTACAGTTTTATCAGAGCTCAGGTTTTTCGATGTTACAATATAGTAACTGTCAGATTATTTTGAAAATAATACGGCTAACTGGCCTAAGTATCAACGAATCTAAAAATTCCATGAAATTTTCATAAGCATGTGAAATGCCAATAATCTTTGAAGGTCGTAGAATCCTTCTAAGTTTGACTCCGATGGCACCAACATCGTAACAGTTTCTGCTTAATAACAGCAGTGTCAAGCGCTGCGTTATGTTTGAAGGGTGTGGTAAAGTAATAGGTAATTGTAGCCGTTCCAACTTAATCTTCGGAGGTTGCAACGCATCTCTGGTCAACCTCAAGTGGGATTCTTATCTAATCTGGCGTAACTGTCAACGGGCGGCAGAGACCGCTTATTATCAGGTGGACTGCATGCTTGTTTGCTACTTTCATAAAACAAAAAATCTACGCTTGATCAATGTGACAAATATAAAATGTCTCAAGATTATATTTATACTGAATAACTACCAACATTCGGCGTCAATGGCAATTTCATTTTTAGTCACGATTACTTTAATAAAATATTGTTGCAACCGTTGTAAGACACTATTTAAACCTTCAAACGCGTGTAACATCTCAAATCGTATTCTTATTATATGTAGCTGTGAAAATTATCATCTTGCATAACACGTTGTAACTGAGATTACGTTTGTCCGAAACGTTTTCAATGGATAATTATTTTGACAGCAAATGAGTGTAATGTAATGTTGTTCCGACGTTTAATAAGACATTATGCTGTGGAAATATAAGGTACTTGTCTTACCCTAGGGCCACGTAATATGCGGTTCAAGCTTCATTCGCTTTAAGCATCGATCGTCCAGTGCTGTAAGCGTCAGCGTTGCGCGTTTAAAAAACGTTTTTTACACTAATAGTCCCATTTTCTCCTGTGTCGTGGGTACCATGGACACACAAAGACGAATACACTAACACGAATAAAAATCTAAATTCAGATGTCTGGTCGGGGATCGAACCCGGAACCCATTGCGTGTTAGACCGGTACCTACGGTGACATATATGATACAAATTCACTGCAAATTCTAGTGAAATTTGTTATTTGAAAATGTTTGCATGGCCAATTTCTTGGCCTTCGAGTTACAAAGAGCAGTGTTAACGAAAATACATCCACTCAAAAATATGTAAAAAGCATTATGCAAAATCATTATAACAGACAAATAAATGGGTGAGTAATTAGTGGAAATAGCCCTGTGGTTTGTGTAGATCATCTGATCTATACAGTTAAGCAATGTTGGGCGCGGTCGGCATTGGATGGGTGATCGCTAGCATCTTAATTTTATGCGCACTTTCGTGCGTTCGAGGGCATGATAAACCGGCAGTCCTCAGAATCATAAGTGTAATACTGAAGTGAATCCTTGGTGGAAGGCTAAGTTTTTGAAACACTTGAAAAGAAAGCTTGGTGAAAGCAGACGATGAAGCATAAATAATATGGTAGTTTATTAGATTTAAACAAATAAAACACCACACATAATTATGTATGGCTATCTTTTAAGAATACTTCTAGCAAGAGAACTCGTGAAAAACGTATTCCTAAAAAAATCAAAGTAATACGTGTTTTTTTCAGGATGTTCGGCGATTATTCTATTTCTTATTGCTAACGATGAGACACTAACACTTCTAAACATTAAGACACGACATACTTTGGACCATTATCATTTCTAATGATATGCCCGAACTAAACAATGACACTACACAGGTGAAACATACAAACATAATATTAATTACAGATTCATATAAACGTCACCTGTGTTGTAACCGAATATCCGATCAGTCGCAACCAGGCCAATGCCACGATGATACAATAAGGTCGCTTGCGCACGAGTCCTATGCCCTTAGTACGAGTTCATTACGTTTCTTCAAAACAATCCTTGGTATTTTTAGGGTTCCGTACGCAAAAAGGTGAAAACGGGACCCTATTACTAAAACTCCGCTGTCCGTCTGTCATTCTATCTGTCTCATGAACCGTGATAGTTAGACACTTGAAATTTTCACAACTGATGTATTTTTGTATACAAAAAGTAATAAAAACATAATAAAATAAATATTTAAGGGGGGCTCCCATACAACAAACATGATTTTTAAGCCGTTTTTTATAAAAATGCTACTAAACCCTTCGTGCGCGAGTCCGACTCGCACTTGGCCGGTCCTTTTAACCCATTGCACGTTTACGTTTTCGTTTTTGGTCATACTTTGTTATGAACGAAAACGTAAACAATTTTTTTGAGAGAACGTAAAAACTCGTACTAAGATCACTGATGTTTGATTGTAGTATGAACTCGTAATCGATGTCACTAAAGGTTTGTTGTCTATTTGATATTAGTAAGCAAGAGTATAAGATTCAAAGGTTTATACGATGATTCAGGTGTAAATGTTATTATGTGAAGATAACCAAATATTTAAAGGTCGCCGAATATTAATGAAGTTGGCTGAGTCTTGATTATGAATTGATCATTACTTACTTGTATTTTGAAAATCATGGAAATATTGTGATATTTAAATAAAAATAAATTTTAGAAAATAATAAACGTATTTTTAAATGTGAGTAAATGATTATTACATTTGTGATACGCCTATATTTTCGAAAAAAAATGAATTCATAGCTCGGTCTCTACTGTAACATTTAAAAACATTACCATCAAGCACTCATATTACAACACTGTCCAACTATTCCTATCTTCTTTGAATTTTGTGATCGGGTTCCATAAGCGGTACCTAATACGTAACATAAGGCTGTATTTTGTATGTGGTAGCACTCTGCCGTTTGCCTGCGGGTATGCTCTTTTCCGTCTATTAGTGATAGTGTATAGTTTGTCTATTAGTGTTAGTTTGCGGACTTTGGTGAGACTAATTTCCTTTTAAAGACTTTAACTTGAGATTTTAAGAGTAAAAATTCATCTGTAGTCAATTTCTGATTGAGTTTCTATTCTATAGGGAGATGATTACAAAACTTTACGGGCTTGAATGACCTTTTAACATCAGAAGACTGCATACTTGTTTAATAACCCTATTTGGTATATAAAGTAATAAAAGATACTTCGTGAAATATAGCTAAAATTATTCTCGAATATTATAATAACAATCTATGTGACCAGCCTAAGTGTTCTTTTGTGATCGTACACTCGTCCTACAAGAGACATCACGACGTGTAAATCAAACCGCGCCTCTAATTGCCTTTTAGACGTAGGCAGTATACAAATATACAAGTCAAGGTATTTTGCTATAAGATTAATTTAGGGCCGATGTATAGTAACATGAGTAACTAACATAAGTACACGAGTAATATATTATTATTGAGTACTTATATATCGTGTTTTACTTACATTGTGTAAAAGATTTAAGTCCGGGACTTCAAAGGACACGTTATATACTATATATGTATATCATGGAATAAAAAATTAAGTGGGTTTTTCGTTCTTTCTAATTGCTTATATACAGTTCCATAGTACTCAATACCTTAAATATACACGCTTACCTTATATTATCTTACATGATTATAAATGCGAAAGTTTGTGATGATGTATGTGTGGTTGTTACTCTTTCACGAAAAAAACTACTCGCCGAATTTCACTGAAATTTGGCGCACAAATATCGTCCTTAGCTGTATCATGTAAATTGACTACCTTTATTTTATTAATTCAAATTTATTTGTTTTATGGACACATTTTATAACAAGTAAAACTGATTTCAATGAAATATTTGGTGGAAGTAAAATGATTAGTTATTTTATTTTTATATTAATTATTTTACACTACACACAACATAAAAGGATCAAAGTAAAAACCGAATATTGGACTTATTTTTGTTAAGTTATCATCTCAGAAAAAATGTGTGGTTCTATGTAAAAATGTGCAAATTTAATTTAAATACATGCACGTGGCCTTGAATTTACCGGTTTTATTGTGTAAAGAAATTCAGAAAAAGACGTTTTTTATAATTTTATATTGTGAAAATACTGCATGTTAGCAATGAGGAAATCGCTGAGAATGTTTTCACTTGTTCTTATACGCTGTTGCCTCCGACAATAATAAATATCGAGACGACACGCACCACGAGAGTGATTATTGCATGTTGTGAAAATATCAGACAACATCTCGTAAATAATCGCGTTTAACTTTAGAAATTTCGACTTCGTTGAAATGAAGTTTACTACATATTTTATTTACTACATTCTACATTTCATTAGTATCATTGGTGAGGTGATAAAATTGCTTGTTCTTTTCGTATGATGTCGTTATATAGAATAAAATGTTCTTGTAAAGAAGTAATTACATTTTTTGGCTATTTCGTAAAAAAACTTTAAATCCTTATTTATAATTTAATGTTGATCGATTTAAAAATTTTGATAAATATAGTTAAGAAATTAGGGTTGCGTTAAATGCTTTAATCTGAATCAAAATATCAAGAGTGTGTCCCGGCCCTGGTTAAAACTCGTCTTCTGAATTAGGTGGTCCGAGGATGTAGCCCCAAGTACACACATATTTTTCTTTAAATGATATGCGTATTAGAAATTAATTATCATCGCTTATCGGTGAAAGTAAATACTGAGAAAACCTACAAGCTTAAAAGTTCTTTTAAAAAGTTCTCAAAGGTGTGTGAAGTCTACCTACCTAATTCGCACTTGGTCAGCGCAGTGGACTATGAACTAAAACTCCATCAATGGATTTATAATAGGTTGATGACCAGTAAAAAAATAACCGAGAGAAATGACTAGATAATGATGTAACGATCCTGTTCCGAAAAATGCGGATATGGTTTAACATTGACCTGTTAACGAGGTATGCGTCCTATATGAATTCGGCTGGTGTCATACGTCACGTCGGCCACCTCTCGAGTGGTCATTTTGGTGACCTTAACAAGATATTGGTAGAAATGACAAACGTCATTTAGATCCGTGACTTACCTTCATAACGTATGGTCTAAGTTACAGGAATATTGCGAAATTTTAGATAAGTTTTTTAATTTATCAAATATTTTATTGTCAATGTTTCTTTTTTAAATTAGCTAATTTAATAAAAAATTGTGTCCCATTACAATTGCTGTTTGATATCGTTCCTGTATGGTATATTTTATTATATACATTATATATATTTCGTACATCAAAAAAATATCTATCGTTTTCAATGTTGGTGAAGGTCTTTTAAAACATTAGTTTATGTCCAAAAATACATAATTCACTTGTACTATTACTCTAATGATTGAATTAAATAAAGCTACTATATTCACCAATAAAAATATTACAGTTAATAGCTTTCATTTTTTTTTTATTTTAATAAGAAATGAGTTGGCCAAATAATTTGAGATATTATTATTAATCGAGAAGGATACGAATGTAGAGCTGTATTTGTGGCAAATGATGGAAAATCTGCATATACGTATGCCCGGTAGCCGCTATATCTCAAGCCTTGCATCTCAATCGCAGTCTCGATAGCAAGGTGATTAGTATTTCGGGCGCGAATGGTGGGAGCCGCGTGCGCAGTCTCTTGCCGCCAGCCGCCCCGTGCGCCCGCCCGACGCCGCAGCGCGCCTAGCACTGACGCGCGACATTCAAAACCAAACCTACCGAACACCCAAAAATTCAAATTTAAAAATAGAACTCAGTGTTTATTCCACTAAGTGCTTATCAGTGTTTGTGCCATTGTTGTGTATACGCTGCGTACCGCTGCGTTTCGTGCTACTTTCACCTTTTCAACAGTTTTTGCAAGCGGTGAGTGTTTTAGCTTATTTTTAATCAGACGTCGCGTAATTGCCTGCGCTGTTACACCGCTGCACTATTACACAATGCGTTTCGTTCCCTTGCGGAAGTGTGACGAAAATTGTCTATGATTTTTTTTTGAAATAGGAACCGCATCGGCCAATTATGTACATGCGTGCGTAATGATACGTAAATCGACGCGGAACTAGATTCACGTAAACGATGCCTAATACGTTTCCAAATTGCATGTTAATTACAAAATGTCGGTAATGTTAAACGTGACTCGCTTGGATGATAATGTAATTATAGTTTTTAATTAAACAAGTGTTCAATGAAGTGACAGGTCGCACGTTGATGTCTTTTGTATGCGCGGTGGCGCACGCTACGAGTTATCAAAAAAAAATATACAGCCGAATTGAGAACCACCTCCTTCTTTTATCCATTGTAAACTTAATAAAAGAAAAAAATGAAGAACAATAATATTGGATACTGCATTTTGGTATAAAATGCTGTTAAATGACGATATAACCCTAATTAAGTCCAATTAACAGATATTACGATCAAATGAATGATCGACGTAAATATTTAGATAATTAGTAGAAAGAATATTTAACACTATTTATATGTATAATATATAAATCGATAAGATCCACGTTATTTAATATATCATAGACTAAATGAGCGCAAAAAAATTATTAAAATGCACTCCATATAAAATGTTTTAAGTTCAAAACAAACATATGTATATTATTTTATTAGAATATGTTATGCAGGTTGCTAGATTCCTTTGGCTCCATTCTGGCATTGATTATTCGAGAGTATGGTAAATGAGCCTTTATATTAACTGCCTACGCTGCATGCTACATACCATTACATAGAATAGTTTCCGAGATCTGCGATCTGTATTGCATTTTAAAGACCTTTAAATGTCAAGTACAGTATTAAATCACGAATGTCTCTGCATAGAAAATTTAGAACACCTGTATTGATATACCGCAATAAAAATGTAAATAAAATAAGTAAAGTATTGAGTTCACTATAAAATATAAAATGAACGCATTTTAATGCATGTCAAAATATGAGTTCGCTTAGCACTAATGATGCTATATCATAATTAGTATGTTATATCAATTAATTCCCTATCAAGTTAATATTACTTTACTAGCCACCACTATTGAAATGTTATTTATAGCAAAATTATTAATCGGTTAAAATTAAAAAAATTAACTTATTTGTTCACGTTTTACTTAAAAATATAAGTACTAGATTAAATATTGCAACATTATAACTTGTTATTGAAACTTGGTTTAAATTATTAATAAATTGTAATAAAAACCGACTGGTGTAGCTACAGGTGGCTCAAGGCTACGAAAATCGATTACGAAAGAGCCAATACTGTGAGTTGGGAAACTGTGAACCAGTGATTATATCATCACACTGTAAACAAATAAAAACTGACAAATATATATATGTGTGCTGTATGCGCATGGATTATGTTTTAGCAATAGTTCGTAAAGAATATGTGAAGTAAATAGCAGTTACTTAAGTTAGCGTGTGGGCCCTCGCGACATGTTTTGTGACATACATATGATTACTGCATAAAAACAGTTTTTTATTTGTTTTAATTATAAGTTACGTTTTTTACATTTATCAACATACGTTTAATTTTAATAAAAGTCATGCATCTATACATCTTTTATACGTATTTCCAAACAAAGAAAATAGGTCGGGGATCTGAAAACAATTAATAATAGAAGTTTCTTTATTTTTTAGAATTTTTGGCTCTTTTTGTCCGTGTTTTTGAAATTGCATCAATCAACACGTACACATTTTTATCTTAAAGCATTTCAATCATATATATGTTCCATAACTGGAAATAAAATTAATTTAGTTAAAATGAATATTCTTTGTACGGTGCACGCTATTAGTGTCAAGTAATAAATAAAATAATAATAGCTCTGTAGCTTGAATTATTTTATTCTATTATATGTAAAATGCTATCGACTAAGTACTACTCCTTTTATTTGGCACTACTGGGTCTAGGTGTTCCTTTCATTGAATGAGGGTTAGATATTATTCCACTTCTCTGCTCACTATGGATTGAAATACATCTATCAGCATTTAAGTCCTTCTCGACCAAGGCTTTCCCTAAATGGGTATTTATGGCGTAAGTCACCGCACCTGGAAGTATTGGTGAAACCACATGGCAAATAAATTAGTTAAAATAAGTGCCATGTACAGAATACTAGTTTATATGTCACACAAATATATCGCACATAGATCTGTAGTTTCAAGTTTCATTACAAAAAAATAGGATATTAATATTAATATAAAAAGAAAGTTTAAACTTAAGTTTAATATATATCATAAGATTAAATCTCCATGCGTTTATTCATTTGTATGTTCATTAAGTGTATTATCTATTCATTAATACTTTTATTTTACATTATTGTTACGTTCATTTTACCTGTTTCTTTCTTTATTTTATTTTAGGATTTTGACGATTTTATTTAACAATTTTTTTTTTTTTACAGCAATGTATTTTTTAAATGGTATAGAGTATACGATTTTGGCCGCAGAAGTGTTGTTGCCATTTGCGGCCAATCCTGTATTAGTATTTGTATGTAAATTTAAGTGTTTCGAATACGTGGGTGTAAAACTACTACTAGTCACTATTTACTAGTTGGTAACAATAGAAGGAGGTACACATTAAACTATAGGGTCGGTAACACTCCTAGTTTTATTCATTCGCCATTTATAAATAGCTTTCTACAATTATAGCCACAAACTAAGGGTTGTGGGTGTCATAAGCACGCAAAGACGAAAACAGCACGGTTAAAGGTCTCGAATTCCTCAGATGAGACAGATGAGACGCATCAGTTATCGGCTTTAGGTAGAATCCCTGTTCTATATAAAGTTGGCCACAGATGTTCACGAGCCCATTACTTACCATTAGGTAGTGTGCATGCTCGTTTTTATTATATTCAATCTCAAAAAAGTCCAACCTCATCGTTTAAAAAATCATTGACCACCTTTTTAATTGAAACTAAAGGACAAATCAAATAATGACTTTTAAATTCAATATACGTTTCCGAAAGTCCCACGCTCCACGCCCAGCCATAAAATTTCATCACGTGTTGCTTTTGTACTATATAGAATAGAAATTAACATAAAGACAACCGCCTATTCGGTAGCCAGATCCTTATTATGAGGGTGTAGAGTTCTGAATCGGAAAAACTATACAGGTTCGGTCGACAAAGGAAAGCTAATGGTCCGGTTAACCGAATAGCTAATGTTATTGTCATACGTTATTGTTAATTTAACAATGACATGTTAGCAGGTTGTTGGGCAATGCATGTGGATGTGTGTCGATTTTTGCTCGCGGCGTTATGAGGATTCGTCTTGCATTAACTTTCGAATTGGCTGGTTAGAGAACAAGTAAACACGAAATGTTTGTACGTAACATAAATATTTGAAATATTTGTTTTTATTATACACTACGATTTTTGTGTAAAATATGATTGTAAAAGTGTTTTTTTTTAATACAAGTTTAATTCAAATAGAAGTTTACTCTAATTAAAAATTTAGATATATAGAAAAATTAAAACAAAAAAATATAAACAAAAATTCTACGATACGAAAATGTTGATAAGACAACATATCAAAATTTTCGTTTAGTAGAATTTTTGTTTATATTTTTTTGTTTTAAATTTTCTAATCTAGGAAAGGTTATTGAGATACGGGTAGAATTTCCTCTCTGAATATCAGTACCACTTCTATATTGTAAAAGTGTACGTTTAAACACATATCGCTCTCACACATACACTGGAAACAAAACACAAGACATTATGTAGTCAGTTGTGACATAATATCGTAATATATATAATCCATGAAATAGTCTATTGACGTCTATTGATTATAGTAATTGTTTACAGTGATAAATAATTCTATATATTACATCAAATAAAATATGTAAGAAAAACTTAATAATATATTATCACTTTTAGATTATACGTAGTTAACTATTTCAACCAAAAATAATGCCAATGAGAGAACATTTGAGTTAACCAACTTCATAATTTGATAGAGCAATTTTTTTCTCGTATTATTTCAAATCATCAAAATGTACTCAAAATATTCTTTACCATATTTTTTTAACGTGAACATAGCCGCTTCGTGAGGTATACTCAATGTGTCATTAACGCCGTAACACAGTATCTCTCCAAGTAATTCTTAACGTTTATATACAGATAACTCGTATTGTTCAACTCATTACATTTCCGAGTCTAAAGGCCGTCGGAAGAACATAATTTTGGTGGCTACACTTTACAGTAGAACCATTATCTATTTTCCGATTCGCTAGAAACGCTTGTTCCGTTACGCTGGCACAAACAAAAATAGCCCTTAAAGTAACAATAGTTACGTTGCAAAATCATACAGAATCGCGTGGCATGGTATCCGGAGTTTTCCGTCGATTTTCATTATCCTGCCACGAACTTGTTCCAAATAATTTATTTCTTAACATTGTATGATTGCGTGACGCGAAGATGACAGCTTATCAATCAGTTTTATAATAGTCTGATTTAAATACGACCTCAACAAAACATTAATACCGGGGTTTCGTATGATGGATTAATTAATGATCGTGTATAAATTAGTTCTGTTCAAGTTTAAGCTGCGATTAATTGCGCACAATTAGAACAACTACCACTGCATTTTTTGTCAAATTTAGAATGTAATGTAGTTTGTGGATGCCGGCTGACTACATATGAGACGAGCCTTATGGTTATGACGGGTCGAGGGGTAGTAACTCATCCTTAACTGACTTTAGATAAAAATCTGATCTAAATGGAGTTGGCTACAAATTTTCTGATCTGACTACTTCCGATTAGATGTCTGCAAGCTCGTTTTCCACTATTGAAAATGTATGGTACAAGCATATAGGTGCATACGCCAGCAACTTGTGTAGATCATAACTGATGTATAAAGATAATCAGCGTCGAATTTAGAAGACATGGGTGACTTTCTGAACCAATCGCCATATCGATCAGGTATAAAAATAAAATTTGCTAAAAAAATGCTCTTACATCTATTATACATGTAACTGTGTTTTATTTTACTATTATAGCCATTATATATTTTTTATATATATAATTTGAAATACACTAGCTTAATATTCTACTAAGGTGTTTCCACCACAATTTCAGTACTATATATGTATTTCTTCTTCCAACTGTTATTCTATCTAACTATCCAAAAGTCCACTGCTGGACATAGGCCTCCCCAATCGACGCCCCTCCGACCGGTCCTGCCCCATTTGAATCCAGCGGTTACCCACGTCTTCTTCAAGTCATCAGTCCGGCTAGTCGGGGGCGAAATACTGTTATTCAAACGAACATTAAATCATATATTATTTATTCAAGTATAAACGCTAATATCGAGTTTAGTGCATAGTTTACTGACAATCTAACTTTCATTCCCCAGTACTGGCTGTCCTCAGCCAGTACTCAGTTTCGCAACGCGCGTGCGCAGATAGCTAATTGCGCTGGCGCAACCCGCCGCCATAATATTTGATATACTCTGTTACATGAAATCCAGTTTTGCCTTTAAATATACACAATTTCGAATGAAACTTTATTTCCCACTACATTCTTTACTCAGCTCTTGAGATTGATATCTCTAGTTAATTTAGATGGAATTACTTTAAGTCGTTTCCTAAGTATTCTTGCTTCGAAATTCTAAATTCATTAAGTAATGGAAATGCTAAGTGGTGTAAATTTTAATATGACGGCAAACAATGTCAAATAAATGAAACATTTATGCAATAATTGACGTATTAATTAATATGAATCAAAATATTACGACAGTAATAAAGAAAAACTTCGAAATTAAATTATTTCTTACGAGACCATAATCCGTTTTAATACAATGCACATTCATAATGAATTTCCCTTATACTCCCCTTCACTAAAATGTTGCCCTCCCTAATTAAGTGCCCAAATGGACATGACCTTGACGCAATAGGCAGGTGAAACCAGCGAAGCAAGTGTTGCCATATTAAAAATTAGATTTACACAACATTTAACATGTTCGGTTTTTGTGAGAGGCGCCATTTATTATGATAATCTAAGCAAAAAGTAATGGGTTGTAGACTTTTTTATCTACATGGAAACAAGCAAATTTATTAATGGAAATAAAAAATATTATTGAAGATATTTTTTCTTATTTTTATGGCGAAGATCTAGGACGTTCTGTTCTATTATTACAATTTAGTTGAAATGTTAAAATTTAACCTTGTGTAGAGACCTTATTAAATACTACTATATTGCACAACACGTCCGGACTTTTTTTCCGAAATGAAAATAAAACACTGGAATTGATAAATGGGCTGCATTTGATAGTCGCCAACAGAACCTGATGTCATTATAAGTTGAAACACCGTCGTTAGGTATCTCGATTATTACTTTATAGGTATTGAATATTACCTAATTGAATTTAAAGGTTAATCTCACGAGTTAGCTTTATTTTTGTATCCTGCTGTGTAAATATACGTTAAAATATTGCCATTTACAGTCAATGATACTAAGCGCGATGTATATAATTGAAATAATTTGTTAAGGTGTCATGTTATTAATTTGCTCACGAATTTGAGCATATATATTATAATGTTTTCAATTTTACGCAGTACCATCTTCAATGACCTCTTGTTGTATGCCAGTAGTTAAAAGGTCAAATCTCAATCATTATGTCATTTTTTTATCATTATTTCATTTTAAACCGATTAGATTAATGTTTCGCTTTAATAAGCTTATATAAGCGTATATAAGTATTTGTTAATGAAACTAAAATATTTCTCATCTCTTTAAATACAGAGTTATAAAAAAGTCTCGTTAATATCACATATAACGTTACTGAAATCAACTTTATGACAATTAATTGTGAGTCTTATTAACGCCTAAAAATTTTAATCATCCCTAAAACTAATTATTATTTTATGTTCGAGCAATTCCATATTTTCCTTCTTGCGTTTTTCTCGGGTTTTCTTGCGGCTTCGTCTGCTTGGTTCATTTACCATAGTAAAATATGTCCTATGTATTAATATAGGCAATAAACTATCTATGTACCAAATTTCATTCGAATCCAATCAGTAGTTTTTGCGTGAAAGAGTAACAAACACACATACTTCTCCACAAATTTTCGCATTATTAATATTAATTATTAATGTTATTTATTTTGGCCAAAGGATTAGCCTAGCTATCCAAAGGGGAAATGTGGCCAACCTCTCTGGTACCCTTACAAAAGACAGCGGTTAGGACTCTTTGTTTTATTTATAGTTTAATTTTTGTTTACTTTTAAGTTTTATTTAAGTACATAAGTAGTGTATACTAAATTATGTATTTTAAAAATAATAATAAGCTTAATACACCTAAATAAACGAAAAATAATAATAATAATATTAGCAAGATTCGACCCGTAATTACATATGTCCAGTTAACATGAAGTGGGCGTAGATAAACGGTTTGATTGGCGTGATAAGGTTATAGCACGGTTAGAAATGTAAACGATGTACATCATTTGTATTTACAAAATAAATAACCGTCTTTAATATATTCTTCAATTGAAGGTAATAGAGTTCCTGGTTCAATCCCAATGGTACAACCTGGTGTAACACCTATTTCTGCGTATAAACAAATTGTTAATCGCTACTGTCTTGGTAAACAGATTGACAGTTGTCTGGTAAGGCAGAAGCACTCATACAGGCTGTTCTAACATAGTTTTCAGGGCCTACGATGTACTTACGGTTGACTTTAGGTATGATATCAAACATATTGGAAATTGATTACAGCTACCCGGCAATGGCCACATGCTATCAGATGATCTGCTCGCTTTTTGCTTTTTTTATTAAAATTCCATAAGCTTTTATTTATTAAAATTCCATAATTATTTAAGAATATTTAGCTCACGCATATCTTATTTATATATGGCTTCTTATAAAATTAGTACGTGTATTTAAAGGCTGTATGAAATGTTGTCTCTTCAATTAAACATAATTGTAAATAGAACGAGGTTTGAAGAAATCCTAATATTTGTTCAGCGTATTATTGATGTATTTATGCATTTTTCTCGCTTATGTTTGCTTGTTATTAGAGCTATGCCTTGATCTAACTGCTTATTAGCCTCCATAACGTATTTCAATTATATAAATATTCAGAATATGTTATATGCCATCGCTTAATAACGACACCAGTTAGATGGCCGTATTAGAATTCAAAATCTCAAAAGTTGAAGGCAGATAAATGAATAATAGTATCTTAGTCTCTAATTTGTAATGTATAATTCCTTAGGAATAAATAAACAGTAATACAGATTGTACTCCAAAATAATCGTCTATCTATTCGTCTCTCGCTCCTTCTCTTAAATGTGTGAGCGAAATATAATAAAATAGTCGTCATTTTGGGATACCTTTTAAATGAAACAATTTATTACATTGTAATAAAGCTGTTATTCGTTTTAATCAAGTATCACGCAAGAAAAGATGGACAGATTTTTGTTCAACTTATATATATTTTTTTTTGATGGGGTTATAAACTCGTGTGTATGAAACATATCGTGGCTTCGTTAACGGGAACTACATGTCTACAAAAAACTACCTCACTATGTAAATACGTATTAAAATAGGGTTAGTCTTGAGGACTCTGTACTAAAAGGAGTGACGTGTTTAAGTTTTGCAGATGGAGTAAATTCACAGTTTACATTACAGACATTCCATCCAATTATCTACAAGATTTCAAATATTCACACACAACGTCCTTGCTTACGAAATAAAGTTTTTTTCTTGTTTGTTCAAGACTGGGCCACGAGCCACGACATTGAGAGGTGTCAAACGCCTGAAGCGAAGTACAATTGTGTCTGGGTTTCACTTTTATCCACAGTTGGAAATTTAATGAAAGTTGTTTCAACCTAACTCTCTTGTTGAAACCTCTTAACATCGTTACTAATGGATAGTAGAATCAATGTCAATATATAAGTGAACGTAACTACTATTTACTTATTTTTTTAAGTTTTTATTTTTTGTTTTTGTAGTTTTTATTAATTTGTTTCATTACAAATATATATTATATTATAAGCTACTCTTATGCAAAATATCAAGTGTATAAATTTGATACTTTACACAGTGTGTTGTGTAGTAAGACGGAGATGAATTTTTATATAGATGAACAAAATTCTCCTTACGAATTTACGCACCTGTATCTTTGTAAAATTTTACACATGTTTTGGCATAAATTGTAGCCAACATTACTACCCCTATAAATTACAACATGTCCCTTTAATTTTCAAAAAAATTCTCACCAATAAATAACACGTAAGAACATATACCT
>MOOZ01000214.1:122823-133952 GCA_002930495.1 Cecropterus lyciades | reverse complement strand
CTTTTTACTCGCGAAGCTTTTAGCGCCGCCCTACCCTACTTCATTCTCTAAAAGAAAAAAAAATCCAATAAACAAAAATAAACCCAGATAAGATTACAGTATTACTTGACGTGTGACACAGTTGAGTTGCTACTTGTGAGGGCTAAGCCTATCAGTATATCTCCAGCATAGTATAACAGCGCCTAACACTAAGTTATGCGGCAGAAATAGGTTAAAACGATAAAACGTTAGGAAATTAGTTACGATCTACACAAGTCAATGCAATGCTCACTTCAATAAAAATGTTATTAAGAAATACTATATCTATTTAAAAGATCGCGTATTTTATTGCAATGAATCTTCAATGTTGTTAGAACCGAAATAAACTTAGTTTTGATAGAAACGGTTACGACATTTGGGCAACGTTTCAGCAATTCATAGTTAAATGCATTCACTCGGCTCTCTCTTTCCCCCGCTTCACGATTTTCGCACGTCGAAGAGAGACCTAAGCTAACAATGATCGTCTAATGATTCACAGTGAGGCTAAAACTTGAAATTTTTATGTTAATAAGATTGCATTACTTTGTTCTAATTGCTGCATTAGTTTGCAGTGTCCGCGGTGAGTGAGTGGTCGTGTGTTGTTGTGTTGTTCTGTTCTGTTGTTTCTGTTGCCTGTTAACCATGGATTTGCGACACCACAAGCTGTTCAGGCTGAGGAACAAGACGAATCTCTCCCGTTCGTCATCGATATCCACGCCGAGGTGCGGTAAAACATTTCTACGCAGTAATTGTGAAGAGAAAGTCAACATCTGTAACTTTCGTTAATTTTTTATAACTGTATCAATTCACTTACGCTTGTAAGCGGATTATGACTTAAATTAGTGAAAGTTGTAGTACGTGTAGTTGTGTGGAGTATGCGATACTTTGTTTTATTTGCAACCTGTTATTATCCCACGGTTGGGATTGAATGTCCTCTCAGAACTAGAGTTCAGGTCCTTTGATCGCCACGTCAGCAAAGACTTATTTAAGAATACTATTTATTAACCATATCGAATTGGAATCGCAAATAAAGTAACTAAGATAAGTATGCTTCACACAGCTGGGGAAACGTTATTTTCATTTATAACTTTCTAATCAGCCAGAGAGTCGAATCCTGGACCTAATAGGATGGGATTTCATACCGCTTTGCTTAACTTATATTTGGAAATCACAAAACAAATGAACACTGACCCGTCATTTCCTTTACTTTGTAACTAAGGAACTTGGATTTTCAGTAATGATTAGAATAAGACTCTTGTCACACTACTCCTCCGCAATCCTCGTTTATGAGGCGCGTTTTACCTTTTAGACTCGCTTCCATATGAGACAAGCGACTTAGTTGACTTTAGATAAAACTCTTGTTTTGTATGAACTTGCTAACAGATGTCCATGGACGGCAGTGACTAATTACTTTCAGGTTATGTAAAGCGTTTGCTACTTCATTATTATAAAAAATACAAAAAGACTGTAGGATATACTAAAACATCAATCTTCAATGTATCTTCCAGATATCTGAATGCACGATCATGTACACTCAAGGCAGTATTTTCTTTACATGAATTTTATGAAATGTATGGTTGTCCGACAATGCACAGAAACAGCCAATGGCTGCTTAAAATTTTGCACGTACATTCCATAAATAACTTAGGGGAGTATTAAGATATTTAGATTAGATGAAAACGTTGTATTTTTTTAATTACAAATAAATTATGCTTCTAATAAATTATATTTAATCATTCATATTATTTGCAATGTATTTGCGACGCCAATTACATGCAAGAAAATATTTAATTGAATTATTTTACACGATACACATTGCATTTTTTTATTATACTATTTACATTTTTTTTTATTTGTTAACTTAATAAAACAATATTTTATAATTTATTAGACTACTCGCCATTCTTTCATTCACATTATATTTACGAATAGTAGAGAAAACTAAAACACAACAATGAACAAACAAACAAATAGAATCCTATGTGTGATATAATGATATACAGTGCCTATGGTAATGTATTAAGATTTCTTCGTACAAACAATACTAGACATTTATAAACATTTATGGCCGCCAAAGCTGGTGTCAATCTTGGCGCCTTATCAATTGAGACGTCGCTCAAGGCAAGCTCAAGGTATCTGGAAAGATTTATTTGAAAGCTCGTGTAAATAAAGCTTAAACGGTGTAGCTTTCATCACTTGTCGGGACTAAATAATGGTAGAGTTAGACATCGCTGGCCCTTTGTGCATACGGGTGTCAAATGATCCCATAGCTCTCACTAGTAACATAATGTAATGTAGATTTTGTTATATGGCTTTGTATATTGATTTTGTTATCATTGTATTGTTTTGATTGTGGTTTGATTATAAATTTGATTAGATTTGATTTGCTTCGTTTATTAATTTGATTAGATTTGATTTGCTTTGTTTATTGATTTAATTATTGATTATGCTTTCACTAGAAACATGTAGAATTGTATATTTTATTTTTTTGCTGTGTGATTTGGTTTTGTTATCATTGTATTGTTTTTATTGTGTTTTTGTTATAAAATAGTGTAAAATATCAAAAATGTTAAAAAAAAACTCTTATATCAAATTAATTTAACTTAACGTTAAATTAATTTGTTATTATTATTAACTTCGTTAATAGGGGTTTATGATTTCTAAACTTTACGTAAACAATAGCTAAGAAAGTAAAGAAAGTATAAGTAAAGTAACTAAAGAGGAAGTAATTAACGAATATGTGGTTAACTGTAGAAAAAAGCGGTCTCTTTATTATATTTTCTTTAAAAGTTTTATATAAGCTTTTGTTTCTATAAGTATAGTTTAGTAAAGAAAAAAAAAGGTTTATATTAAGCTTAGCTTATCTTATTTGCATTAACAAAAATATTTAGTTTAGTGAAAAATTTATTAAGTTTTAAATAAGCCACAGTGATCTCAACGTAAATTAACATAATCTCAACATATGTAATTACATAAATAACACTAACAAGAGAACATAATCATATCATTAAACGCGTAAATCATTATAAACACGTTTAATTGCTTCAGTTATTATAGGTACAGCAATAATGTAAATTAATTGCTCTGTAATCGAAGTACATTCCTGATAATTATTGCGTTTATCTTCACTCTCGTATATAACCTGTTGGCACAGTTTTGAAGTATAGAAATCTCTGTTAAAAAAAGACACAAAACATTGCAGAATTTACGTCAAACACGCATTTGCCTTTTTTTTTGTTCTCGAGGGGGAAACCTTCAAAAGGTACCCAACGCCGTGGGAGCGACGCCAGGTTATGTGGGATTTTGACCGTACTAAAACCCCCCGCCCCCGGTGGCCGTCCTCGGCGCTGCGAAGAGGACTTCAGAGTCTCCAAAGGAACACAACTGGAGTCCTCTGAGCGCATTGCCCCATCGAGCTCCACCCAGGTGAGCGGCTGGCCCACCGCACCATCTGGTTTTTACGACGGTATGCGACCAGACATACCGTCGTTCTTCCCGGGGTCGCCTGGCTAGACGGTTCGAGCTCCCACTCTTGCCGCCCGCTACCCCGGAAGCCCCTTTTAGTCGCCTCTTACGACTGCAGGAAATACCGTAGCCCTATGTTAATCCCGGAACTACAGGCGACTCAACTTTTTTAAGGTGGTAGGACTCTTTGTTGTTCGACTCCGGTAGCACCACCGCAATACCTATTTCTGCCTAATAACAGCAGTGTTATGCACCGTTGTGTTTGATCTGAAGAGTAAGGTGTGGTAAGGGAGACATACTTTTCCGAGGCATTCCATCTTAGTCCTCAGGGATAGCAACGCATCTGTGGTCACCTTAGAGGTGACTTTGATCTTACCTAGGGTTGATTACCGATGTCCATGGGCAGCAGTAGCCACTTACCATCAGATAGGCTGCATGCTCGTTTGCTACTTCCATGCTATAAAAAAACTCTAGATCCTTAGTACGAGTTTATTATGTTCCCTTAACAATGATTGATGTGTTTTTGCCATCATTTTTAAATACATTGCAATGTTTGGCCCAAAATGAAAACAAAAATGTTATGTGTACATTGCCATGTATGGGCAAAACATAAGTAATTATTCTTTTTAGGAATCAAGATAACTTAGTAAGGGTATTGATTGTAATGGTAATTTTTTTTAGTGGCCTGAAAAATATTTTATACATTTAGCAATTTTTCGGTACAATATTAAGTTTGTATATTTTTGGACCAGTACCATGACATGTCTCCGTAATAATATACCTTTGAAAGTTATATGACCACATAACAATGCATACAAAATTCTGTCTGATTAAAAGAATTATTGTAAAATCTAGACGATTCTAAACTTCTAAAGACAATGAAACATTAATAGTTTTAAAAGTCTTATCATGTTTTAGTCGGTTATGATACTGACTACATGTTAAAAAACAGACTTGTCATTTTAAAACATATTTAATGCTTGTCAACCCATTACTCTCTTACAGTTGGACACAGGGCTCCTCACAGAACAAGAGTGTTTAGGCCATAGACTACCGTGCTGGCCGAGTGCGAATTAGTAGAATTGATGCAAAATAAACTTAAAAACATAAATGTTTGTTTTTTTTTTTAATAAAAACACTTTAATTCTATTTCTTTAAATATATAGGTAGATTAAACATTTTACGCAACCTTATTTATAAGGTCTAAATATATGTTTGTTGCGTGAAGTTGTAGGAAAACGCCCAAACGTTACTTTACGTAACGTTGCTCACAATGGACACTTTCACCTTAACTATGTTTAGTCGAGTTTAGTGGTAGCCGTTGATTTAATTATACTAATGTTAGTTATATAATAAGGCCTTATAACTGGGTCTTAAAATATAATGGAATAACGTGTAAGTTTATAATTCCATCTATCTCAATGAGTGTAGAAAGCGTTTATCACCACGGGGAATAAAATATAGTATAAAATACATAAAAATGCACTAATAAGCGCTTACAATGTAGTGCAAAAATTAAAGAATAATCATGTAACGTACGTTTTACCTTAATATAAATACCTTAGGACGAGCTATAAATTAAAATATTTATAGATTTTCAGTGCGAACGCGCGCATCACATTTAAAAAAAAAGTTTAACAATTTCATTTACATACGACTCACATGAATGAACGTATGAAACGTTCATTCATGTGAGATATACATTGACATTCATTCAATTTCATATTCATTCGTTTTAAGCTACATCAATTTGAAAACCAAAATCGAGTTTATTCGGACATATGTACATACAAGCATAACATATCTACCCAATCACCAGTACACATATCACTCGAAATAAAGACATTAGCCAAATTCTTGGCTATACATTTTGGCGTTTTGAATTACGACTTGCGAAATTTTATTCGGTTAATATATTCTCACATTATACGATGTTAGAGGAAATACCTTGAATTTTTCCCGCAGTTATTTATATTTTTAACAGTTATTATTGAATCATAAGTGAGACATACATTATAAGTATAAATTACTCGTTTTTTTATGACAATACTTTGAAAATAAGAAATGAGAAGTAAATATTTACATTCTCTTCTTTTAAGTTCTGGTTTGATAGGTGTGGCCAGGTTTGGTGGCAGATGTTCACTGGCTATCAGACGGACTGCAGTTAGGTCTGATTCCGTGGAAGTTGTCCAGTTACAAAATATTGCTCGTTTAGACAGACGGTTCAGAATTTTAAAAAGCTTCTGTAGTACGTAAAAAATCGTTTTTCCTACCATTTGCATATATTAGTCTTGATCCCGTACACCGGTCCAGTTCACTTTGTTGGTCAAAAACTAAATATAAAAATAAACAAACCGAAATAAGCTTGTTAGCATTATGGACTTTTCTGAAGCATTTGGGTTTCACTGTGTTTAATTCCATACTATATAAAAAAAAATTACTATATCTTTTTCTTTATGTATTGCTAAGCCATACATTATATTTTTATTTTAGTATTTTTATAGTATGGAAGTAACAAACGAGCATGCAGTCCACCTGATGGTAAGTGATTACTGCCGCCCATGGACATCTGTAATTAACCCTTGGTACGATCAAAGTCTCACTTGAGGTTAGCCACAGATGCATTGCTACCCCTGAGGACTAATATGGAATGCCTCGGAAAAGAATGTCTCCCTCCAGAACACAACGGCGCAACACTGCTGTTATTAGACAGAAATTAGTGTGGTAGTAGAGCTTCCAGAGTCGAACCACATAGAGTTCTACCACCTTCTAAAGTATTATATAAAACAAACGAAAGACAAAATAAGCCATTGAATTCATATTATTTTTAGCATCCTCACTAATAATTGACTTTAACCAATTGACCGGTCAAATGTATTGGTATTTATTGTAACCTCTTGCATTGTACCTTTTATCAAGTCATTGAGGAAAATCCGTGTGTTAGGGCAAGTTATGGCACTGGGCTGCGGCCAATAACATTTTAACGAGATTTTTGGCGAAGGACGACACCACGTAATGTATGACATTTATACCTAAACAAGAAAATAAAGTTTTATCACTCTTGATAAAATGTAACATTTCAAGTTTTAATTTTTTATTTTGATTGTAGAGTGACAAATGGTTGTGTATTCACACACATGTTTCCAAGCTTAATCGAGACATGACGTGACGAGACATACTACAACGTGACGTAATATGACATAACGTAATGTCTGTTGGAAGTATTTAATATTTTCTTGTTCTCATTTTGTATACTTTTTTATAAAATTTTATGACATGATTATGGTGAAGGATCTTGTTGTAATTGACAATGAACATAGTAAAGCCGATGTATGTATTTAAATATAACATCATTAGCAGTATTCGCTACAGGGAGTACCTTGTAGTGAATACTGTTATATACATGTATTGAACTTTTTGCTACAGTCTCGCACTATCGTGCGGTTCATTATTTGTACAGGGCTTCATGCCAAGTTATTTCTTCTAAATGAAAAGTCAGATGCAAATGTTATACAACCCCGAGGCAGACGGGTCATTAAACTGACCTGATTGGGTTCCTGGTTCGATTCCCGGCCAGACAGGTATTTTAATAATGAATTGAGATTCTGTTGTGGGTCTGGGTGTTTGTGTTCGTCTTTATTTATGTCCATGACATCCACATCACAGGTAAAATCCTAGTGATGGGCTATGAGTCTACAATGCGTTATTAATGCTACATTTAACGACCACAACTAATACCACAAGTAGTGAAGTGACGTGCCCAGAATCCAAAATCGGTTATAAATTTGCAAGTCGCGAAATGTCACCCGATCTTAACGGCAGATAACACAAACGGTGCAAGTAGCGGTTATTGAGAACATCATTATTCAGAACGAGAATTCTATTTTATGAGTGTATTCAAATAGACAAAAATAAAGGCGGGAGATATTAATACAAAATGGTAGTGTAGTATGTACATAAAATAAGAAATGTCTCACGACCCTAAAATGTTGGGTGTTGGTAAAATGGTACCTACTATAAACCTTCTGATACAGCGCGCGTATTTTATTACTGTCTTTAAAAAGTATTAGCTCTACTTTGTTCTAGTTTAAATAATGATTTAATGTAAGCTATAACGAATATATAACCTCTTATTTATCTTTCTTTTGGGAGGTAATAGAAGATTTTTTTTGAATTTTTTACTGT
Source organism: Cecropterus lyciades (assembly GCA_002930495.1). Lineage (NCBI taxonomy): Eukaryota > Metazoa > Arthropoda > Insecta > Lepidoptera > Hesperiidae > Cecropterus > Cecropterus lyciades. The sequence continues at coordinate 126,284 of MOOZ01000214.1, read as the reverse complement.
TTGTCTATGTATTTAAAACCACGTCTAATGAAAATAACTGAATTTAATTTAAAGGATTGAATATATTTTTATGTCATACCTTGAGGTAAAATCAACTCTACCAAAAGTAATTACAAGTTATGTTATGTTTTTTTTTCTATAACGCGGGTGAAATCACATGGCACACTTAGTATATAAATAAAATATACATAAGCGGCGTCGTGCGTTGAGGCCTTTTACGGTTAAGTGCTATGATACAATACTTATATGTATAAAGAAAAAAACAATGTAATTTCCATTATGTAACAATCATAAGCTACATACTCCAGAATTTCTTAGAAATACGAATAAGGCACAAGGCAGTAATTGCCTCGCCTTATCTAACAGCTGTCGGTTTAAATTATTCACCGTAAGTGATAACTCCACTTGATTTCTTTGTGAAATGTTCCGTTATGAGAATGTTACTCCGACCTTGACTCATCCGTGAGTCATGAGATCTAGCGAGAGCGGTTAATTCCCTCCTCACGTCTCTTGTAATATACTCTAGCTTTTCTTGTGGAATAATAATGGCTTGTTCTAACAACCTTGTCACATAAAGTTTCGTGTTAATAACCTCGGAAAATATATGTTTTATCCAATTTTTTTTTGTGTAAATTTAGTGTATTAGAATGCGAGATACATTTTTGAAATTATTTTTAATACTTGTTTATTTTTTTTAAATCTAATTAAAACTCCGATGGCACAGTGGTGCCATAAGAAGGAATAATAGTAGGAATAGGAATAGCAGTGGCTTTTACTTATTTCTGCGTAATAATAACAGCGTCAAGACTTATATATTATATAGTTTGAAGGTTGGGCTAAAGGACACATATTTATCTGAGTTCTTCCAAATTACTCCTCAGGGATAGCAACGCATATGTGATCGTACTCGGGTAGGTTTATGTGTTTATTGTTTGTGTTCAGTCTATAGGTGTACTGCGTGCTCGTTTGCTGCTTAAAAAATGTTAATTAAAAATATATTATAGCTGCAAGTTACGGTAAAAGGTATATTAATATAATATTTATGATAATAACAAATATTTAAACATTAAACATCATATATAGAGATCCTCGACTTATTTCATCTCATATAATGAATTTTGGGTAACTAGCTAATTCCCGCGGCTCCTTTCGTTTCGGTCACATTTACGGCGGTAATAAGTATCCTATGATTATCGAGGTCATACACTATCTGTGAGCCAAATTTCAACAAAATCCGATCAGTAGTTGTTGTGTGAAACAGTAACAAACATATTTCACATTCCTCACAAACTTTCGCATTAATAATTTTAGTAAAATGAATGAAATCTTAAGAAATTTACAAAAAACATATTCTTATCAAGATGGTTTAACTTACGTTGCTAGACGTCTACTATTTTCTAGTAGTTTCATATTTTTTGCGCATTTTTTCCTTGTTTCATTTCCGCTCAGTTCACTTGCTCTCTGTCGTTGCATTTACAATGACTTATGTCATCGTTGGAGTATACATATAATCCTTAGAAAATTTCATTGATGCATAATTTTAAGTATTATGAGTTATAATTTTTTACTTATATAAAATAAGTTTTATATAAGTAAAAATACGCTTTTAGTTAAAAAATATTTTTTAATATTATTGCTCAGAAAATTCGAGGTTTTACTTTGAAGGTTCTGCATATATTTTTATCTTATTTTATTTTTACTTTATTGTAGACCGAGTAGAATAAAGATCGTATGCTAAATGCCCGTTTTTGCCATAGACGTGCAAAATAAGGAACTAACTTCCAACTGAGTTATTCCAGGAGCGCTTTGACATGGGGCTCTTAAAAAGGGCTCTGTGAAAAGAGCTTTTCTTGAAAGTCAGCAATGTATTGGCGTCTGCCCTGATGATACAAAGGTCCTTGGGCGAAGTTGACTACTTTCCATTAAGTAGCCCGTCTACCTTATCATTAGGTTTAAACTCTGGTGTTTCAAATGTCCATAGGCAACTTTGACTTCTTTCCATAAGTTATCCCGTCTGCCTTATCGTTAGGTTTAAGTATAAACAAAACCTAACTTTCATATACAATACAAGAACTGTGCTTATAACTTATCGTATTTGTAGTTCCAAAGTAATTCTTACAGACAGCCTCCTTGCACCAAGGTCTTAGATATGATGACGAGACAAAACATAACAAAAACGGTGTCGGCTTCGGCCAGACGTTGATATGATCTCAGTTTCAGCAAGCCGTTACACCTTATCGATTTGACGTGTAGACGGCTAGTTCAGCCAGCCTTGTTTGTATCTTAATCTTCTACTATTTAGATTAACTTGTAGATCGAAGTGGTGTCTTTATAAAACTGTCAAAATAAGGCATTTTTCTATTAAACTTTTCATTTCACGCTCTAATAATTTAGTATGTCCTACGTGAACTATAAAACTCTAACACTAATTGACAAACAACACAAACTGCTTTAAATAAAAACATAAAATTTGGAACACAGGACAATGTTACGCAGATGTGCATTTAAACATATTTTTGAAAACAAATACTTCTAAGAAGTGTTGGTGGTGGGATTCAAAGATATAATTAAATAAAAGCTGTTATTATAATCACACAAAAATGATTAATTATTGGTGAATGTATTCATCTGAATTACTTTAAAAATATTTCTTTATTGTGGCGATACTCATGAGTTAAAAATAACTTTTAACTGCTACTTTAACTGTACCTATATTAGATAATGGTGTTGGTTAAAATAAATAACATTAACCTCGATATCTGCCAAAAAGGCAACATTGAAGAAATTAATATGCAAAATGAAGTCTATAAAGATAGTAGGCGAGCTATCAGACAATGATTAAGATTAGACCTAATTAAACATCGGTCATAATAGGCATTATGGTAAAATACAATAATAAAATAATAAACAAGCTGTACACCACAGACAGTAACAAATCTGGAACATAGCATCGTAGGTGGTCGTAATTAGAAGACGTTGGTGTAATTCTTACTGCTGCCGGTAGTTCGAAGTAATTAATGAAATCAATCCAAACAGGGCATAGTTATTTAATAAAGAAATAAAATATACCTTAGGTATATGGCATTCTCGTAAAGAGAGAATTGACTATTATGAAAAATTTCCACAGAAAATTTTCTTGAATTCGTAATATTATGGAATTGGATATAGATTATATTTATTTCAAATGTTAGATAATTTTCTATGTCTGTATTAATTATACACTTTTACGAGTACCTAAATTTATATTTTAAAAATAAAAAATAGATTTCGGTAAATTTTCTGAATGATCTAAAGTGGAGTTGTAACCGTATGTACTTATATAATATTTGTATAGATTAAAATATAATCAACGTTGTGAATATGTGATTCTTACTTATGTGATATTATATGATGCCTCTTTTTACAAGGAGTGATATGCAAAATTAATTAACGTCTATAAAAAAGCATTTCCAGTTAATCTA
>MOOZ01000214.1:96637-110640 GCA_002930495.1 Cecropterus lyciades | reverse complement strand
AAAAGTGAATGGATTTTATTTAAAGTTATTTATACTTAGACGTAATGTTTGCCATGTGTAATTTTATTTACAATTATGTCATTTATGAAACTGAAAGGAAGGTAGAAAAATGTGATGAAGAAAGAGTAACGAATGATTGGTTTGCAAAATACGTCACCAACATTAAAAGTTTATTACCAATAACTTTCCGGTATGAAATGAATTCTGTAATAATAATATAAATTACAGCACTTCTTAAGAATTTTGTCAGATTAATGTAATATTTAAATAATTGTTACATTTTACGATGGCTAAAATTTTGACCTCTATAAATTATTGCCACTTATGAGTCATATTTTACTTTTAGAGGGCAGTGATCTGATTTGATGGTACATACATTTGAAGATGACTTCTCATTTTGCCCAATGTTCTTTGGGTTGGAATTTTGAAGTGTTCATATTAAGCCCTGTAGAGACTATCCGTTTCTTGTTTCCTGAGACAAGAAAGCTTCGCTCGTCGCTTATATTTTTTTCGAAGCGCTTTTTCTGTTACCTAATGAAATGGATATTTAAGCTGTATTTATAAAATCATTTGCACGATTATTCCGCTGAATGTTAAAACTTTATTGTTTGTGTCGTAGCTAGCGGACGATTTTTATCCATTTGCGTAGTCGCCGTTGACCCTATTGGCCTTTACACTTTTACTGAGTTTTTATGACGAGCTTCAGGCTTAGCCAGTACTAGAAAACTTTGGGCTAGAAGAGAGCAATGATTAGGTCACGCCGGTCACGGTTGCCTGTTTCCCAGACCTTCCACTTTCGCTAGAGGGAGGGACAATTGTAGACCCAGTTATTTCAGGGATCCTGAACAAGGATGGACTGTGCGTTTACTTCTTTACAAGTCGTTTTGAACAACAAGTAAAGTTTGCGAGAGAATCATTTTGCAATGTCATACTCCAAGTCATTATAAGATCTTATATACCTTTTCCTTAGTTCGAGTCATTATGTTTTAAGTAGGACCTACACTCCTTTATAACTGGGTTCAGTTCAGTCTTAAAATTGACTTTTTACTCCTTTAACTTATGAAATTTTTCACATTAATGTTATGTAGAAAATGTCTATAGGTTTCTTTGAGTATTATAAATATTTCTTTCTGTTTCGTAAGTGAAGATAAATTGTTAACGATTTAAATGTAATTTATTGTTGCCTTTCTAATGAACATTAAATATCGGATCTCCAATCGTCAAAATTGATTAATGATTATAATCATCTATGTATTTGTATGACGGGCGCATCTTTAAAAATGAATAGCCACGACGGCTATCAAAATCTAGGTCTTAGTGCTTAATATCAAGGCTTAGTGTAATAAATGGATGGCGATTTTAATACGGACCGAGGTCGCAGTTAAATTTCATTCTAAATTTTTGAAGGATGTATTGTAATATTAATCGATTGTAATATATTATGTGAATCGTGGTGGCAGTCGATATGGAATAATAATCGATTGTAATATATTATGTGGATCGTGGTGCCAGTCGATATGGAATACAATTGTAATTTGCTTATGTATTTGTTATATTCTATCTTAAAATAAACTTCTTCATACAGTTATTCCCGTTTAATTTTATTTATATTTTTTGAACATTGAAAAATAAGTTTTACATTAGTTTTCAGAAACTTCGTTTTTGTAGGATTAAGTACTTTTGTGTACGAAGAAACCGATATTTAGGTAAAGCTCTTAAACAAAAACAAAACGTCCTACTATAAATTTGCGATAATCATAGATAATTTACAATTGCTACACAAACACCCAATTCAATCCAAACCAAAAAATCTTGCTTCTAAGTACTATACTACAAGGTACCAAGTGACCGGCTAAGCGCAAATTATACAACCGTGTCCTTATTACACGATTGGCACTGGTCGCTGGTCGTGTTCACGCACTGAATGTCGCAAACGCTACCCGACACCGGTTAGCCAATCACACCTGTTAAGCTACTTGTATGACAAACTGTTTGTATATTTCTACTGCTACATTGACAAGGCTATGTGCATTATCTCCGTTTTGATCGATTTCAAAAATCGAAACTGTTTCATCAATGCTGATGTTGTTTGCGTATATTTCTAATGCTATATATTGACAAGGTTATATGTATTAACTCCTTTTTATCGATTTAAACATGATTTTATCGAAGTGTATATGATGTTTGAGACTTTTATTAATGCAGCTAACATTTAGCACTTTCATACATTGTATCATTGTGTTTGTAAGTTAAATATACAGTAACTCTTAAATACTGTCTTACAAGCTTAAATGTTGTGTTTTGATATTTATAATTACAACTGCAATCGTAATACTATGTGCATTATCTTATTTTAGACTGATTCCTAAAATTGAAAGACCCATGCATATTTATTTCTTATTTTTGTCCGGTGGTCTGAATCAGGTTTGGTTCCAAAGTGAGTCAGTAAATGAATGAGATTAAAGAATTAATCTCATTCATTCAACAACTAAATTGCGGACTTAATAAATAACTAAATTTGGGATTAATTGAGCAAATACTTAAGTTTTTAAATTAATACTGAAGAATAAATGTTCTGTTTTCTAATTAATTGATTCCGTGACCGTCTGTTTCTTAAAATAAACTACAGATGACCTTACGCAATTAATCACTTCACAAATATATAATCAATATTTATGCGTACCGATTAACAACTAACCAAATTAGAAAAGTAGATAGGTAATACTTAATCAAGTATGTTATTGATTGTATACATACGTATAAAATCCCTTTTTCCAATCAATCTATCAAAAGGAACATCTTATGAGTCAATACCATTGATGGATGGCTGATATGAATAAACGAACTAACCTAATGTAATACGTGCTAGACGAATGATTTCGAGCAAGACGAATCGTTTGACCACTCATTCGTCAAAATTCAAATATGACATGAGTTTATAAACTGCAGTTACAAGAAGATACATAAAACTGGCGCCATATATAACAAATAAGTAACTATTAATACATTAATAACTTGTATAAATAAAATAATTGTTATAGAAGAGCTCAAGAAGTTAATCGCGATATAGCTTAGGTGGTTTTTGAAATAGAACATTAAATAAAACCATATTTGTACAAATGTATGATTGGAGAATTGTAATAAGCAATAATATGAATTTTAAATTAATTCCGTGACCTAGCCGGGTAACGAACCCGGTACCTATGCGTCTACACCGGTATGGTTGTTCATTCCGCTATATAACACTAAATAACTGTATGACACTTGACCATTTCTCTACATTTCTTTCGCTAAGCTAGAACAGCGAAGAATCTTAACGACTCACACAAAATTACGTGAAGGTATGCTCGTTTCTCTTGAGTTGCCTACTTGCACCACCGCGAACACGTTTGCGACAAGCAATTTAGGGTAGTTGTAAAAATTATATAGTACTAGAAATTTTGTGATAATCCGGTATTTTGACTGGAAGTGATCCCTGCCCATTTCAGGGACATAAAAATGGCTTGCAGCTAGTATCAAAGATTAAGCCACGCTTATCATAACTGTGGCCTTAATTCCTCTACTCAAAGAAAAAACAAGTCTTATTTAAATAACATCGATTGACTTAATACACAATCAAATTATAACAACAATAAAAATCCAATTGTCGCTTTCTACGTCAAAGTTTTTTCTGTTCTGGTAAAGTTAATGCCATGGATTTGAAATACCGGAAACGTACATAAACATCCAGACCCAGAATATAACTAAGTACATAGTTAAAAAAAAACTGATTTAAAAAACGCTTTCTCTTTCTACTGATTTTTCCTGTATCGTGGGTCCCATGGACATACAAAGACGAATACACAAATACCCAGACCCAGAACACAAAACCTAAACTCATCAATCAAATGTCTATCTGACCGGGGATCGAACCTGGGACCCACTGCGTGTCAGACCAGTATGGTGACTGCACCGCCACGTGGGTTGGCAGAAGTCATTTTATAGTCCAGTAGATCCACAAATATCCGAAATAATGTACAACTTTAGAAAATGTATCGCTTTACTCTTTGGTGGTGGAGCAATTGCGGTATTTTCTGCGAATGTAACTGTAATAGTTGTGGACGATTTAATTGAGCTCGGATCACGACTTCGCTGCATGACAGAACTAACAATCCTTGCGTCACGACGGCTGCCGAAAGTGAAAATTGTGTGCATTTATCGTTATTATACCTTTCTCATACAATAAACACATACCGTACGCGGTACTATGAATACATACTTTTCTTTGCAGATGGAACCAAAATATTTGGTTACATGTGTCAAAGTTGTTTTAGAATTTAAACAACTATATATTATAATATATATGTACTTACTGATATTATAATTCGAAAGTTTGTGAGGATATATGTACATATGTTTGTAATTCACGGAAATACTACGAGTCGGTCTTTGAAATTTGGCGCACAGATTATTTATTACCTATGATTAACACATGGAATACTCATTGCTTTGGTAAACGTAACTAAAGCGAGCAGAGCCTCGAGATTTAGCTAGTATATATTCCTATAATCTATTGACGAGATATGTATTTATCTTTAACATATTCTTACACAATGTGCCTGTTCTTATCCCTCTGCTATATTAGCGACTAAAACCAAAAGTAAAATGCGGTCCTAAAAATGAAGAATAGCTTATTTCTTCTTCTCTCTATTTATTCTTTTGAACTGTTAAAATGTATCCACAATGTTGTATACGTATTGCGTTTGGATTTTGTAACATTAAATTATTTATAGATGGGACCTAATGCCCTGGAACTGTTCAATGTGAAAAACAGCTCTCCTATTATTTATGGATTGGATTAATTACTCTGAAAACTCTCTACTTTCTATCAGGTACACTGTCAATATCTCTTGGATTGATTATGACGACAAAAGTTCATCCTTCATAAACAAAACTTTAATGTTCATTTGATTTTAAGAACAATAGCAATGAGTAATTCTGCATGAATAAAAAGTAACGTTTATTTTAATCCGATTGCAATGTAAAAATCCAAAAAGAGGCACTGCAAGTAAACAATAGGATCTACTAGCTTCCGGCAGATTCAAAGCTTCTCATCAAATTCTTATCACACAATATACAAGGTCGTCTACAGCTTCAAAAAGGCTAGACGTGGGCGGCAGTTTACAAGCCAAACTATTATTAGATATATGTATGTACCTCTTATTAGCCATGTTAAAATAAATTAATGTCTTCATAATATACAGGATGAGTATATCTTTTATCCTTAAAATGAAGCCTTCATTAACTTAAAACCAATAAACTTCTTTAAACAATAATTAATAGGTTTGTCAATGATAAGTGTGAGAATATGTATCAAAATATACCTATATTATTTCAATAAAATATTTTTTCCGAAATATTATCCTTTATCCAATTTGATCCCATCCATTTTTTTTCAAAATAACTATCCTTTATCCAATGCGATACAATCCATTTTTTTTAAAAACCTTGTTCAATTCCTGGTTAGGGAAATATTTTTTTTGTTAATCTAATTATGCAGTTTAATTTTTATCAAAGTTGGTCTCGTAATCCTTATCAGCATTTTTCATTTGTTTAAATTTCGGATTTGCTCTTTCACGCACACTAGAAACAAACACCCTGTATTTTTTTTGCCAGTTTATGTATTAAACGACCACATAAGTACATAGAATTTCTGATTTGTAGGTCATGATGATATTTGAGTATTCATTTGACTACCAAGAGGCGTATAATTTCTGCTTTATGTCAAATACATTTGGTCTGTGACATTTAGCATTTTAGTATGGAGGTTACTCAGGGACACATCAAAACGACAGAAAGGTTTGATATATCGGTTATTATAATGTCGATGTTTATTTTAACTATGTGATGTTTATTCTGACACACATATAAGCGATTTGATTTAATATAATCTGGTGTATCCAAGAAAATATATAATTCATAGTCTACGAACTATAAACGAAATTTAGCGAAGCCAAACAATCAATAAAATATATGCCTGTATTTAAAATGAGTGTTATACGATAAGGAGTTTTTTTTTGCGTTTCTTCTCAGTTGCAAAAACACTTCACATGGTGACGACTAGATTATCCTAAAAAGGCTATCGTGAATGACAGCTTCACAGAACAAAAAGATGTATAAATAAATATCGCTATAGAGACAAGGCCAAACTTATGTTTCAATTTGAATAAAATTCATTAAATTAAAAAAAAATAGGCATAGGCAAGTTTACATATGTTTATATGTATTAATAAACGAACATTAAGATGATTACATATAAATGTTTACTTAACAATGATTACGCGCGCGATTTAATGAAAAACTCGTTATCGACCATCAATCATATTCTCATATTCTGGCTGCGTCTGTAATCACAGTATATAACGCATTAACTAGATTACGTTGGTAATCCATGTACTATTCCGTATTCTCAGTTATAAACAAATACGTAATTGTTTATAATATTTCATGCTTAGCGCCGTCCGTGTGACCTTAAATGTGATATTTAGACAAGTAGTGCCATCTCTATGAAGATACGTACATTTTTATACTCGAGAACAGTATTATCGACATTAAAAAGTTATATAGAAAGCATTTTTTTAATAATGTACATTAATCATGTTTTATAGTTGTTTATTATTTAAAGCCCCACACTAGGATTTTCTCCTATGTCGTGGGTGCCTTAGACACACACAAAGACTAATACACTTACACCCAGACTCAGAACAGAAATCTAAATTCATCATGCAAATGTCTGTCTGGCCGGGAACGAACCCGGAACTCACCGCGTGTCACCGGTATGGCGACCGCTCCGTGGGTCGTCAAAATATAGTAGCAGTATTAAGCGCTGTTATGCTTTGGTTTGTAGGGTTTGGTAAAGTAAACATACTTATCGTAGGTATTTTAACTTAGTCCTCGGGCGTAGCTACGCATTTGTGGTCGACGTCAAGTAAAATCCTAATAATAGGTCTTTACCTATGATATTGCCGTTTTTTTGAAATAAATAAAGCGTATTTTTTTCGCGTATATTTTTTATTACTATTAATCAAAGTTATCGTCCATACAATCAATGAATCTTTACCAACGCATTGGTAGCTTATTGATGCCCTTCTAGAAGATATCAGCTGGACGGGAGGCAACAAATTCTTCAAAGACATTTTATACTGCCTCTCGGGTATTGATTTTTTTCCCGCCAAGAAGTTGCTGTAGCGCCTTCGTGCTGTTACGCGGCAGCCCCTGATTGTCTTTTTAAACAAAACACTGACTGTCACTACACAGGAGTTTATTAGCTTTCACAGAAAAAATGTCCCTCATTTTTCTTTTAAACAACTTTTAATGTAACATGGACGCGGATTAAATGCAACTGCCCGCCACATGGTTGCAAGCAGTTTTATACTAAATAAAATGGTCGGCAGCCTATTAAGGAGTTAAATAATACTGAATATAACAGTGCGTAGTTATTCTGCTACTTTTTATAGATGGTAGAACTCTTTGTTGTTCGACTCCGGAAGCACCACCGCCACACCTATTTCTGCCTCATAACAGCAGCGTTACGCGCTGTTGTGTTCTGGTCTAAAGGGTGTTGTAAGGGAGACATACTTTTCCACGGCATTCCATATTAGTCTTCAGGGGTAGCAACGCAAGTGTGGCTAACCATAGGTGAGACTTTAATCTTCCCTAGGGTGGATTACAGATGTCCATGGGCGGCAGTAGCCACTTTACCATCAGGTGAGATGCAGCTCGTTTGCTCCTTCCATACTGTAAAAAAACTGTGGTCACTAAAAAATTACAAATCTTATAAAGTTTCGTTAATTATTAGAATCATGAAAGCGGAACGAATAGAAACCAAGCTTTCGAATATGGCGTATTACATTGACATTGTATGGATATAATGTTAATTGCATTATTTAACCAATCTCAAATGGAATTATACTTTTATCTTTATATTAATCCAGTTTAAGCAACTGGCAAGTGACATTACGAGATATTAAGTAACTATTAAGAATTGACAAAACATTAATGAATTTGTATCAAAAAGTTTATTATAATGTTTTTTGTTTCTTTTTGTGGCGATTATTGCCAACTTCATTATTCTTAGTTATAATCCGCACTTAAGTAACATCAACATTTAACAAAGATATTTCTACAGCTAAAGTTGCTTAAAACTTTAAAATTACCTAACTAATTGATTTATGTTATATGTCTTTAGATGCATATGAAGAATCTGCTGTCAGGTCGTAATTAAAACCGTCAAAGATTTCAAAATTTGCATGCAAACTTATCACTGTGTACTAAACAAACTATGATATTTAACTACGTTTGGTAATACGAGACTGAGGCGTATCCTAGTGTCATGGGTCAATATTTGACATTTGAAGCCGGAAAAGATAAATTAGGTAATGGCATGGCGTCGGATGGCTAACTGATGGATTACGCATCTATTAAGTTGTAAGCGTTTCACAAAAGAACCTGTTAAGTTTTTCGGAAGCTGAAATATAACAAGAAGTAAAATTGTAAATTACAAATTTGATATTTTGGACAGTATCACACCGAGTCAAAACTCGAATATCGGCCCAAGTTTCATTAAATCCAATCAATACTATTTGAGTAAAAGAGGAACAAATACCTACACATATGTACATCCTCACAAACTCTCATTTATAAAATATTAAAGATTTTATGGTGGTTATTTGGTCATTTTGGAAACGCTGGTAAAGTGTAAAGTGCATCAGTGATTGTATTGAAGACAGAGGTATTTATGTATTTTTAGCTGTTTCTATTGCCTAGAGTGCACAAGGATCTAAATTGTTAACAGGATAGTACCTGTTGACCAACCGTACCGATTGACCTAAAATTATACAGGAACAATATGTAATATACACATAAAAAAATAAATATTTATTATTATACATTAATTTATAACATGATAAGAAGGTTTAACTTTAAACATGTACTATTATGTTACGACGCAACATCCTTCCCAAATATTACAAAATAATTAGTTAAGACTGGTAAAAAAATTCTAAAGGAAAATTTACTACCAAAACACTAGAAGTTGGGTCGTGTAAAGTTAATAATAGTGTAAATTATTTGACTAAAGTGATGATCATAATCATAAAATGAAAGATCGGAAGTAATGACTATGACTATAATGCGACGTCATTGTACATTGAGAAACGACGCGTTAATGATCCAACAGACAACTTTTGACTAGATCTAAAACTGCACGCTGAAAGATTATGTTTTGGTTCTTTAGTAAAATTGAATGGTACCATGTAAACTCGAAACTAACAAGTGTTTTCTATAGTTATTACGTCTTCACGTTTAGTCATCACGCATTTGATTTATTATACTCTAAGCTATTTTGTACTAACCAATCATCATCACAAGAATCATTAACACCCTTTCCAAAATCATTATTTATGTGTTCAACTCAAATGTCAGCACAAGTGAGATCATCTGTTTCTAAGTTAAGTATTGTACTCGACGGTATCAAAGACCTAACTTTAGACATGCAAGAACTAATTTATAAAGGGCCTACTTAGAATTATAACAGTAATATTTCAAGTCAAAGACCCAACGCAAAACGTGAGCTAGAGGTGCTTAAACGCCGATCCCAATCCTGATGACCTTAAAAATGTGGGAACAGAAGGTATACAGTGTGTCCTTGTACGAACAGACGCTCGACGGACCTCCCCACATCCGGCAGACGAAAACATTTTAATGACTTGTCCGCGTGACATTTTAGCTTTAATGGCCAAAACTAAAAAAGGATGGAACGAAATAGCGCATTATATTTTACACGTTGTTTAAATTTCGACAGTCTATTTTTTCGTTATTTTTTACTTGATCAGCATACGTTTTGTGTTTTAAAGTATTGTACTTAATTAAGTATCTCATATTATTAAATATAATAACTAATGTGTTTTTAGATTTATAGTATAAGACTTGAAAATTTTATATATAGCTTCTCAATCAATATTATTTATAACAAAACTAACATTTATACATAACTGGGCCATACAATCTCAAAAAAAAATGGGATGTGTTCCTCAAATGACAATTATTTACTACTACTATGACGTCACCTAATCAATTTGCCTTTACGATTCCAGCAATGATTTTATTGAAGTTCTATTGGCAATTGACATTTAGATTAACTCCGACCTCAACCCAACAAAAGTTCAGAGGCTTCGGAATGTGTTCGGTATCTCAGTCATCAACAATTATTGCTGGCTTTATTTCCAATTCGTGAACTGCAAATGTTCATTCAATCGTTCAATAAAAAAATAAAATTAATTGTATCTGTGGCAATAGTATATCAGAATTCTTATGTGATCCTGACATCCACAATCAAATTCATCTCTTGTATTTGCAATCTTATCAAGAACCAAGAAGAAAGAAATAGTGTTGATAAATTAGTGACATTGTTAAAAACATTAAAACAAAAAACCCGATTGCTTAAAAGTATTTTTTGTTCATAATGAATGAATGATAAATTTAATTTAATGCTTTATGAGTTATATATGACAAATGGCAGCACCGTCGCGATTACGCGGGAACGGCGCTCTGTTTCGATAGCAACTATGATTCGTTTGGTTTGCTCGCGGTATTTTATATTGTTTTAAACCAAATTTTTAACGTAATGTATGTGGTTATAGAGTATTTTCTGTATCTCTTTGCTCGATTACCCACCTAAGCGCCCACGTGATGTTCGAAGAGGGAGCTAATAATTCTGACGATCCAACACATACCCATATTGTCGTGCTAGTAAAAGCAAAAATATATAGCCGACATAGGCTACTTTCTAAACTGAGACCACTCTCATACGCTCGAAAAACATTACCCTCCTTCTGACGCAGTCGAATAAATAATTAAATCCATCATATATATTTTCATTTTGTACTATATTTGACATTCCTCGTCCATCCCTCACTCATTTTATTAATAACTTGATGACCTTCGAGTTGCTTGCTGTTCGGTTAGTGCAATAGTTGTACCTTTCAGTTTTGTACCCTGCTATTATATACTGTTCGGATTAATATCATATTTGTTCTATCGTATCCTACTTTGAAGTATGTATTTTCACTTGTCCATGTTTTCATTACCTGCTTAGAAAATAATTTATTACACAACTTTTTATCTACTAAAATACTATGCTAAGTAACATGCGTTATTGTATGAACAGTTGATATATCATCATACTTTGTTTTTCATTCAAAACAGAATCCCTCAAATTGGCCATAATTTTGTCTCCGCGTTTATTCCAGTTTCACTTTTTAGCGTCTGGTGAGTGAAAGTCGTTGATTTGAGCTTCCAACTCTTCCTTTCATCTTTCTGCCAAAATAGTTAGTGGATGCTATAAAACATATAGATTTATGGCGTTGAGATATATGATTCTAAGCTATTTAAGTGCTATCATTAATTCTCCTGTTTGCCGTTAATTTGGACTTTCGTGTGTAAAGCATAATTTATTACTAGTTCTTTATCTTACAGTATAATATCAAGGAACTAAGAACTAATACATATGTTTATATCCATTTTTATATACAAAATTACATTTACTAACTTTTTAATATATACCTTTAATCATAAACTTTATATGATCAGTTTTGATCGACACCTGACTAAAAATATTTCCATGCAACCTGCAAAATATTATTTTTATTGTTATTGAACACATTTACTCCTTTGTTTCTAGACATTTAATGTAACTATTAAAGGACAAAAGGAATCCAAAAATATTTCAATAGGTAGTCAAACGTCCTTGCAGATCAAAGCCTAAAGCTGCAGCCACAGCGAGGCGAGTCGGTGAGCAGGAAACGAACAACTTTCTATTTCGCACACCTGTCTTGTGTCTTTACGTTACTTTGTTAAACAACAATGAACCTTCGAGTCTATTTAATATATCGGCTTTTGCATTGCCTTTAGCTAACCAATACTGTACATGATTGAGTCTCAAGCGTAGGTAACCGACCTATAGTTGTGTTTATAAATTATCATAATAAATATAGCATCTTCATTAGCGATCTTTTTGAAATATTCAGGTTTTGAGTGCGTTTTCATTTTGAGATGTTTTTTTTATATTCAGTTGCATTATTTATTTCAACAGCGAATTACATTAAAACCACACATGTTTCGACAGCTGCTAAATGTATTTTTGTTTTTCATCTTAAATTTAAACTTTAATTCGTATCTTTAACAAGATGAGCCAAAACGGGGTTGACTTAATTGTTGGAAACTGTATTTTGATGAGCTCGTAATTTTCAAGCACAACTTATTGAAATTACGAAATTGTCGAAATTGGTAAAATGTTCCTTTAAATTAATGATAATTGATTTTTCTTGCAGCAGTTCTCACTTTCGGCGAACTTTCTTAAAGAACCATAGTTGAGTTTATGTTGTAATTATATAGAGGATGGTTGAGATGGAATATGTTGTAGTATGAATTTCCGCCTCCCACATTGATGGTCCAGGATTTTTTTAAATGCTTTCTACACTCATAGCCCCACAGTAGGATTTTCTCGTGTGTCGTAGGTGCCATGGACACACAAAGACGAATACACAAACACCCAGACCTAGAACAGAAATCTAAACTCATCAATCAGATGTCTGTCTGGCCAGGGATCGAACCCGGGACCCACTGCGTGTCAGACCGGTATGGTGACCGCTCCACCACGCGGGTCGCGGGTCTCCAGGATTGAATTTCAGTGCTTGGTCTTTGTAACAATGCTGCACATAAGCCTCCCGAAATGAATACCCGTTGGTGATCGCAGTGGGTACATATATTATGACAAACAGGAAGATGCTTCTGCTCATTTCCTGAATTTTGTCCCTTTGCCCTCGTTATCGTCGTCATCCCGGGAAGAGAAAATGTGCTATTGAAGATAACACATCACAAGTTTGCTGAGTGGAGGGTTAATAATAGGTTGATATTATGAGGTTACATAATTCGCTGTAGGCTTTCCCTCACGACAGTGCGTGCGCAATGCATGCGTGTAGATTTTTCACACGATATGAACAGTGGGTCATAACATTTAGATGATCAGATGATCAACCGACGCCGTCACTGCAGGAAATTGCATCAAATGTTGCTAACATAAATACCATACGTACTATTAGTAAGACACTGCTTCAATTTGTTGAATTACTTATTTTGCTTTGATTTTTCTTGTCAAAATTATCTCGATTTACGAATAGTTTTATTTTTATTTTTGATGTGACATTGCTATTATATTATTCCGTTATTGTTCGACATAATGTCCGAGTTTTTTCGCAAATTGAGGATTAAGGTTGTAGAATAACATGACAATACTCTAACATTGAACTTATTAGTTCCACTATTTAATGTAAATAGAAATGGAAGAAAAGTAAACCTTGTATATAATTTTTCTTGATCTCAATAAATTTGACACAAGAAATCTATTTTTTCTAACAATCTCTAATCAACCGAAAAATTATACAACAGGATAACTATACGTAAATGACATGTTAAAGGCAAATTTGTCACACGTCACTGCCAAGTCACAAGTTCCATGTACATTTCTGTAAAGATGTCGAATCATCCATCAAGAGGTCGGACACGCGAGAATAACTGTAACTTTGTAAATGACTTTAGTACACGATTGTACTTATGCTTATTGCACAAATTTTACTGTACGATACAGAATTTAAAGATCAGTACAGAAAAATGGGCAAAAAAGTGAACAGTGGTAGCCTGAGGGTCAAAGGTTCGAATCCCAGGCACGCACCACTTATTTTTATAAAATGATGTGCGTCTTAGAAATTAATGCTTACTGTTTCACGGTGAAGGAAACCATTATGAGAAACCAACACACTGAGAGTTATTTTAAAAAAAGTTCCTAAGGGTGTGTGAAGTCTACAGATGGTAAATTACCCAAATTTATAATGAAACTAGCTGCGCCCCACGGTTTCACCCGTGTATTAGTTACTACAAAGAAAATTAATTTATGTATTTATTTGGAT
>MOOZ01000214.1:73869-96576 GCA_002930495.1 Cecropterus lyciades | reverse complement strand
TATAATTGTACGCTTTATGTTCAAAATTAAATGATTCACGATCACTTGTATTAGATGGCTCAAAGGTACTTTACGTCTAATATGCTTGGTCAAAACAGAAAAAACTTTAATATGTGTCAGTTGTCAAATCTTATTTTGGACGTTCTTTAATCTTGGGCTTGATGCTTTCAAACAAATCTTTATGTATAATTTATTTGTATAATACGAGTATTCGAGAACGTTTGATTAGATACATTTTAATGAGTGTGCTTAAAAATATGTTTGTAAAAACGTAAGTAGGTATTCTAAAAAAAAAGTTTATAAGCAAGTTATTGAAATCAAACTGATATCGACTATTTAGCCGTAAAAAATCCTCAACAAATCTTCTTTTAGATTAGCCTTTATATCTAAGGAGTCGATATTAATTGAACCTTTTGTGAAAATCTTTTATCTACACAGGGTCCACAACCAAATTACAATATAATAATAATTTCAGTTGATAAAATTTTATAAAGTTTCGGTCACTCTTATACATAGAGTAAGCGTAAGTACATAAATTAAAAATAAATACTTAAAATTATCAAGAATTTTGTTTAAGATAGTCTCATACGTAGGTAACACACTAGCCCTAAATTCCAGTAGCAAACATGGTTGACACAATGTGTAGGCGATATGTCGCGATTATGTGGGAACTCTAAGCCTTTGTTTTGGCTAATCCGCTCGCAGGCCTAATAAGTCGCTCTGACCTTTGACAGTAAGTCACGACGTTGAAAATGCCGCGAATACTTGCTCTATATGAGCAGAAAATTGATTAAGAAAAATGTACAGCTGCTTAGGGTTGCTTTTTCTCACAGCGATTTATCTACGATCTACAAATTATTATCACATGCCTTTAATCAGGTACTGATTGCCCGTGAGGTATTGAATTGTTATCGAACGTCTATAGCCAGTTATTAATTGCCTTTATTGAAACAGGCCATAATTCTGAAGAGATAACTCTTTGTTTGGTTTGGACTAGACTATAAACTAGTTAGACTACAACTTAAAAGCTTATATAAAAATATTGAAATTGTGTTGGGAATTGAATTAAAAATTAATAATAATCATGAAAAAATTGGTAAAATTTATTTTTACAAGCAGAAGATTCCTATTTCGGTTAAAGAATCACACAAAAGCTTACGTCAAGATTTATTTCTCAATGCGTATAAGTGTGACATCTACTTCTGTGACAGAAAAAATTAAGCCTACACGTTATTAATCGTAAACAAACAAATTCTATTAAAGCATCGAGCTATTATTATTTAATATCGATGCAAAATATGTCGCCGTTCACTCAAAGTATCGCTTACTTGAAAGGTCAACTAGGGATGGCCAAGGTTGCTCCACTACGCTCCATTTGAGATCAAGATATTAACAGGCATTTATTCATACGATCGCATATTTTGTGATTCAACGGAATGCTGTTTTCTTCTAATTGCGCCACTCAGCGTTAGAGTATGGATGTAACGTGTTATGTTGTATGAGATCAGGAACTGTTAGTATGAACGGACTGCCTTGAAGATTTATAGCGTTTTTGTTGTTAATCACGGAGCTTCTGAACTTTTTGAAAATTAGAGTGCTGTCCCGAACCTCTAAGTTGGGATACCTCGTGTGACTCTCTTCCCACAACCTTGAATGGGTAGCACACCTGTGGTTAATATTGGTATTATATTGCAAAGATGTGTATGTCATTCATTAGACTGAAATCACGCTGTTCCTGAACATTTGTATGAAAATTGGAGTGCTATCCCAGAACACTAAGTTGGGATACCTTATGTGTCTCCCTCTTACCACAGCCTAAGATAATACACCTGTGGTTAATATCGTTATTTTAGTGCAAAAATACGTGTTACATTGTTTTTTGTGTATTCGTCTTTGAGTCTGTCCATGACACCTACGACACAGCAGAAAATTCTAGTGTATATAAGCGTTAAAGCGCTTCTCCGATGTATGAGTGTCGACAAATGTAAAAGGTGTAAAGTTTTTATTTATTGTTAATTAATTGAAATCCTTATAACCATATCAACGTGATTTGATCAACGAAATGTGCGAACAAGTCCCCAACTGGTTCCTAATGAATGCAGCATAAATTAATCATAGTTGATTAACCAATAGGAAAATGTTATTCGCAAATTTATAAAACTAGTTTTAGTAATTACGCCACAGCATCGAATTAACTAAACCTTGAAGTGTGAAGTGCTATTCATATATTTTGTCATATAATATAATGTCTGTCTGACTTCATTTTTGTTGGTACGCTTTTAGAAAACAAACGCATAAAATGGCCAAAGACGACACCTATTATAGTTTTAAAACATAAACATAAACGCTTTCTACACTCATAGCCCCACAGTAGGATTTTTTCCTGTGTCGTGGGTGCCATGGACACACAAAGACGAACGCACAAACACCCAGACCCAGAACAGAAATATAAACTCATCATTCAGATGTCTTTCTGGCCGGGGATCGAACCCGGGACCGCCTGCGTGTCAGACCGGTATGGTGACCGCTCCGCCACGCGGGTTAAAACAGTGGTTGTGGTGATATATTCTTCTTTTAAAAATGTGGGAAAGAAGATATAATAATATTAGAAGCTTCTTAGTCCTCTAGTAACACGTCCGTGTTGCTAGGATTGATTTTATAGAAACACTTATTCTAAGAACTCTTATTCTTCTTTAGGACAGTTCATGACCGGATGTGTTGATTGACTTCATTATCGCCAATTAACACCAGGTTGTATGCAGGCTTATTACCCCCATAAGAGTATATTATTATGGAGGTCATTACATCACATGTAAACTTTATATATATAAAAAAATTAAAAATTATGTGTTTTATACTGCATAGGTACGTAAGTAGTAAATGACTATTACTACTGCTTAAGTAAATTAGATAATTCGCGCAACCTTTAACCTTAAAGCGCCATAAAAACAATTCGTACGCTTCTCTGACTTCGCCTTAAGTCGAATTGAATAACACTCAAACTTATTACAAAGGTACGGTCTGATAAGCCCGGACACGGGTGGGATTGACTTTGGCAGTTTTGACCTCTAGACCGCGGGGGTTTGGGCCGCAGTCGACGGGTTAAGTGACGTCCGAAAGGATTTTGTACCTGCCCTGTCATAAATATTTGTTGGATGAAAAATTTTGCCACTGTTAACTGGTAGACGTTTTTTTAAATGTTTTTATTATGAGTTTATTTATGTTTTAGGTAGTAACCGGTTAATTTAAAATTAAAAATATTTCCATAATAAAGTTAGTTTAAAGGTTTAATAAAAATCATATTTATATGTATTTTTAATAGTCCAGTGTTCGTTGCTTTGCCTAACACATATGACATTCACATGTAAATACTAAACTATACTCGTAAACCAATATAACACCACCTACTATATTGTTTTTCGAAACATGTCATCATTGAACACTCATACTAAACTAAATAAGGTTATAAGGTGTTCTTATTTGTTCAAGAAATAATTTTCAATACAATCTTTGGCATAATCGAAGGCTTAATTATTTAACCTATTCTGTCTTACCAGTCTTTTACCTCTTACCACTCTTAAAATCAAAACAACGTAAATCCATTTACAAGACCAGTAGATTTACTCATTAAGAAATATCTGCATCTTCAAAAGTCAAACAAACATTTAACATACTGATATCTCCGAAAGTTATGATATAATATCTCACCAAAGGCAATTAAACTTGTCATTTAATAAATCCATCTCAACATTTAAACTAGTAATAAATCCATCGATAGCATCGAATTCCTAAGCTACTTAGTTACGTAACATAAATATGTCTAGTTTTTATCATTTCTTATTCAGTCAAACGGGAAGCGGTGGCCACCGCACAAGGCGACGGATTGCTGTCAGCATAAATTATAGAGAAACCACAACCATGCTTTCTTTACCACACTGTTCTACTGTGACTGGGTAAAATATAGGTTATGAATTCACTCACTATCCGGATTTATGTTTTAATATAATCACAGTTTTATTTTGAATTTGATAATTATGTGTATAGGTCATTATAATTGAAAAGTAGCTTTTCATAAAGTCAGTTAATAATATTCCTGATATTTTGATCACTATTATATATTGAAAATTGTTATCAATAGTAAGATATTAAAACTGTAGGTAAATACTTCCGTTAGAACGTATCCAGGTACTGAGGGTACCTTCAGGATCCAAATAATCCTTAGTCATAACTTGAGTTGATTAAGATTTAAACTTCGAAGTTTCTATAAATTTAAATATAGTAATTAATAAAATACTATAGTTTATTCTCATTTGAAAAAATGCCTAATGACACAGTAGTAGATTCCTCACTTTTTTATAAATCTAAGTCATTGTCATATACATTTCGATAACTAGTTGTGATTTACTCGTTTCTCGGTGACTGTAGCAAGACTCCCTTACGCAGGGGAAGTGAGACTTTGTATATTTAAACATACTTGTTAAATATGGCACGCATACTGAAGTTATTTAAAACGTATATGAATTAAAATGTGCAATTATAATATCTCCCTCCATTCACTTCTTGAAGGTTCGTTGGATACTTAGAAATGGCACTTAAAATCTTATAATATAGGCTATGCACAATATACTAAGATGTCGTTTGTGCTTTATGTGCGCAAAAACTGACGTACATTCAGTTTTCGAGCATGTGAGTGACAGAATGACATTTGGTAGTTAATCGAGAAATGATATGGAATATCACTATTGCTGCAACACCCACATAATATGAAAAATATTTTATTAATTATTTTAACGCAAACAACATAAAGCTAATTCCTTTACTATGCTTCACTTTTTTGTTTGAATATTCCTATAGAGCTGATTGCGTTTTTCTGTACTTATTTTACCTCATTTATTCTATCGCCTATGCGTATAGAAATAAGATTATAAATACTAATTTCAGAAACAGCCTACATAAATATTAATTAATCTGGACCAGTCTATCACGAGCACACTACGGAAACTTGACCATGCAAGGTCGTCGTTTAACTGTATTTGCTTTGTAGAGCAGCATTCAAAACATATGTATTATAATATTACACTCTAACGCACTGTTGTAAGGCGTAGAGTCGTTCAAGTTAATGTACTGCTCAAGAATGCGGTATTCAATGTTTTAAGTTCTATTTGAATAATGTATACACCTGCAGTCTTTGCACTGTAGAGCTTTCCTTCTAGTCCTATAACAATGGCAGTTTTTATATAATATGGTAGTAGCAAATCAGTCTACCTGATGAAAAGTGACCACTGCCGCACTCATACATCTGTAATCAACCCCACATAATTTCAGAGTCTTACCTAAGGTTAGCAAAAGGTGCATGAAGACGAAATCCGTGCTTACTATGTATTATATAGTAACACCTAAACTAAACAACTTCTTAGTATTTAAGCTTAGGGGATTCTAATTCTTCTTAATAAACGATTGTAGAACTCTTTGTGGTGGAGTCGAACCATCGCCACACCTGTTCCTTTTAACAGCAATATTAAGCGCTGCTATGTTTTAGTCTGATGGGCGTAAAAAAGGAAACATAAATCTCCGAAGCATTTTGACTTAGTCTTTAAACTTAGTCGTTCTTAGGTTGAAACAAATCTGAAGCCAACCACAGGTAAGATTATGATTTTATCTGGGGACTGCAAGCAAGTTTGCGACTACTATTTTATAAAAATGTTCTTCATTTTAGTTAAAAAAATGTAGTTTTACTAATGTTTATTCGATAGAATCTCCATAGTTAGCAGCCGATAACTTTTTGCTCTTTACATATATTAAGCACAGAAAACATGATCAAAATCCTTAGTGGTGACAACAAGGCGTTTGACCAAAACAGGTATTACTGTCGCATTACGTCTCGAAATACTTAGAGCCCCTTTAATAAAGTTAATCTCAGAACAAATTATGTCGCCATAATCCTTAAAAGCTTTTAGCAGTCAAAATTCGATTAAACATGCCACAGTAACAGAAATGTGCCAATTGGACGGCAATTATTCTGATTTTATGTTAGTCTTATATGTAAATTTATGAAAAGTATTGTAAAAGATTAATATAGTTTTTTGATTTCTCCTACTGAGTATGTGACGAGTTTTACATTTTTGTAGCTTACTTCTTATCTATTCAGGGTCACTATAAAGCAAATTAAAATATTTCAAAGTAGATTACTAGATTGCAATATTTTTACAGATTTATTTTTGTATTTATTACCAAAGAAATTAAGTTTTAAAAGTATAAGTAAATAAGCTTTTTCTTTTTAATTTACTTAAATTTTATGTGACCAAGATTAGATTCCTATCTAACCTAAATACATATCTCATAGTAAAGGCATTAACCAAACCAGTATTAATTTTATAAATAAATTGTACCATTAGATTAATAGTCGAATACCAAAAGTACACTATGATCATGTAATCTTCTTTAAATGGCTTATATTAATCAACCAGATATAGTATAGAGGAAATACGAATAGACGGTATATTGCACATAATCATACCTACGTAACACCTCTAAGATGCAAACTGCACCTAAACGTGGTTAAACTATTGCCTTACACAATACTTCGTGTTCTAAGCGCTTATGAAAGTCATTGATTAAAAAGCTGTTAGGAAATTTTATTAAGATTAGTTTGAAATAGATAGTCTTGATAGATGTAATTTATTGAACTTTATTTTTGCCCGTTTTTTCAATAACTTGTCAAAAGTTTCGACATTTTTTAACGTCGACAAAGGTGAATGTGTTAGATGAAGTTTGATTTGCGATTTGAATAAATTGCGTAATAATATTAGGAATACTAAATACTATAAAACTTGTTTTAATACATTTATATAAGTACTTAAGCACTTTATTAAATTATTAAAATGAACTTAAAATAGTTAAGTAAATAGAAGAATTTGAAGGTGGTAAAACTCTTTGTGGTTCGACTCCGGAGGCACCACCGCAACTCTTATTTCTGCCTTATTTACGTAATATTATTTTGAGAAATAATAATATATCTATAAAGATATATTTGAATTCTAAATATAAAAGCATAAAAATTCTACGAGTAATAAATATAAATAATCCTAAATTTCAAGTTTAAATTGTCATCGCTGCACAAAAACAGGTTCATTAATTGACTATTAGAAGATTGTCCATTGAAATTCTACGAGTCTTAAATAAAAATACTTCCAAATTGCCAAATTTAAATTTTCATTGCAGCACAAAAATAATCATTAATTTACTATCAGAAGATTGTCACATATAGTAAAAAACCTTTTAGGCGCCCCAAAACAAAATAAACGCCAAGGTTTTAAAGGACAGTGATATTGCCTAAAAAGGTGATACAGGTTTTACATTCCATGAATATATTAAACTAAAAGTCAGGCTTGGTGTCTGATTGATTATGAAGTCAAAGTAAGCAGTTTTTAATATATATAAAAATCCATTTTAAAAATAAATACTAATATATGTATAATAACATTTTTTTTATCTAGGTCTAGGTTCAAACAAAGATTGATTTTTGATAGATTAAAGTAATACAAGTTGGTCATAACTGTGTCGGGATTAACATATTATTTTGCCAGCAAAAATAATATTGCATTCTGCAATTTAAACAAAACTATACGTATATTTGATTTTTTTTGTAAATATAATGACGCTTGCAGTTAAAATGTTACAGCCATGAAACGTTGTACGACTAGAAACACAGATTCCTTAGTGTAACATGTGGTCTAAAGAACCTTAAAGAACCTTATTAAACTTTTACGTATGTAATTTTTGAAGACCGATCTAATTGATTCCCATATTTCATCTACTATATTATGGTATCATGCATTTGAGTTTACAAATAGATATATTTTTAAACCAACACAAACATTTATTAAGCTTAAAGATTTGTGTAAATAAAGTGTTCAAACTCAGTTAAGAATATAGTTATTCGATAAGATTAATAAATAATAATGACGCTTTCTGCTTTCATAGCCCCCCACAAATATTTTCTCCTGTGTCGTGGGTGCTATAGATACACACAAAGACGAATACACAAACGTCCATACCCAAAACAAAAAATTAAATTTATCCTTCATATGTCTTTCTGGCTGGGTATCGAACCCGGAACCCACTGCGCTCCGCCACGAGGGTCGTCATTATGATTAATATTTACATATACTACTGACTTACATATCAAGCGAAAATCTTAATCTTAAAGAGTAGCAAAACACCTTTATTGGCATCATGTAGAACCTCTGTTCTTTGTGAAGTTTATTTCAGATATCTATGGGATATTACCTTCCATCAGTGCCCTTAGATGTTTATTACGTTTCCTCAAAACAATAATTGTTTACGTTTACCCTCATACTTTGCAATGATGTAAAGCAAACAATTATTATTTTAGGGACATGTAACAAACTCATACAAAGGCTACAGGTGGACGCTCGAGTACATGCTCGTAGTACTGTTACTCGGTAGCATATAAAATGGATAATTAACTCGTTGTTGCACACCCACAGACAACCCACATAATATATACAGGTGTTCTAGTTTCTTAGTTCACTTATTCGAAAATAAAAATCTTAGGTATCACTTATTGACCTAGTGAAAGGCAATCTAAATTAGTTAATATCATTGCGACACTTGTAGATTGGATTTAGTTATTATTAAATTGGAATGCAATTATCTTTCTTGCGTATTTTATACGTAACCCGAATATTACTCTGAATAATAAATATGTAAAACTAAATTATTCCCGTCGCTTCGGCCACACCTCCGTCACCATGGTAATGAGTATCCCATGTGTTAATCCAAGTTACAAATTATCTGTACGCCTAATTTTATCGAAATCTGAATAGTAGTTTTGCGTGAAAGAGAAACAAACACACATATGTGGTGATGTATGTACATCCTCCCTATTTTTCGCATAAAATAATTTAAAAAATAAATAAAATTTATGTGAATGGTTGTGATATCCAGATTTTATCATTCTGTGACATGTTTCTTAAAATGTTATGTTTTTAGGTAAGGGCAAATTTTGGATTAGATATCAATTAGAATGGGTTTCGAGCAAAGACAGAAGACTTTATAGGTAGTAAAAAACTGTAATTCCGGGATTAAAATAGGACTACGGTATACTCTGCCTGTCGTAAGAGGCGACTAAAAGGGGTTTCCGGAGCTGCGGGCGGCAAGAGTGGGAGCTCGAACCGTTCAGCCAGTCGACTCCGAGAAGGACGGCGGTATGTTTGGTCGCATATTGTCGTAACGACCAGACGGTGCGGTGGGCCCAGCCGCTCACCTGGAGCCCGATGGGTTAACGCGCTCAGAGGACTTCGGTTGTGTTCCTTTGGAGAACCCGGAGTCTTCTTCGCAGTGCCGAGGACGGCCACCGGAGGGGTTTTAGTGGGGTAAAAATCCCACATAACATGGCGTCGCTCCTACGACATCAAGTACCTTTTGAAGGTTTCCGCCTCGAAAACAAAAAAAAGGTAGTAAAAAACGCTTGTTTTGATAGGAAATATTACGGTTTCCCAAAACAAGTAGACATTTTATATATCATATAGACCTGCAGCTACAATTATGTTAAGTAGTCCCTGCCGTTCATAAACTTCAGTAACAACCACAAAGGATAGGAGTAAGTAAGTGTTACAAAGAAGTGTTCCTGCTCCTAAAGGGAATTTCCGCCTTATTTAAGTCATTACAAATCAATGTTACGGAAATAAAAATATATCAGAATATAGAACCGCTGCAGTTAAAGGACATTATTAATAATGAAATAAAAATATTTGAGGTCCAGCTGGCCATGTTACTTTATTCACAAATAAATTGATTCGATTTATATAATAATATCTCGTAATTGCACGTTTACAACAATTTGTGACATTACATCGGATTGAAAAGCGTCTATTGTGTCATAGAACTAGTCACCATTATTATAAAAACCGGCCAAGTGCGAGTCGGACTCGCGTACGAAGGGTTCCGTACAAGTATCAATAAATACGAACGCAAAAAAATCACATTTGTTGTATAGGAGCCCCCTTAAATATTCATTTTATTGTATTTTTAGTATTTGCTGTAAATTATATATTGCAGCAAGAGCAATAAATAATTTGTAAATTTTTTAAATGTCTAGCTATCACGGTTCATGAGATTCAGCCTGGTGACATACGGACAGACGGACAACGTAGTCTTAGTAATAGGGTCGCGTTTTTACCTTTTGTGTACGGAACCCTAATAATACAATATTATTATGAAATGCAAGTACATACCAATTGCTCATAGCAATTAACAGCTATTACTGCCCAGTATGTAACTCAATGACCTGATGATATGTGTGTCATGTTACGTATCTATTTTTATAGCATGCGATGACGACTAGAACATTGCTATGTGGCGTAGGGAAAGATGTGGAATGCGTTTCTGCGTTCTCTGGTCTTAGTTCGAGATTATTACGTTTCCTCAAAACAATCATTGTTTACGTTTTCAATCATACATTGCACACTTACGTTTTTGTGTTCGGCCACAACTTGAAATTCACATTTCAATGGGTTAAAACGTAAAACAATGTATGTTTTGAGAAAACGTAATAAACTCGTTCTAAGACTGCGGAACCCACTGCGTGTCAGACCGGTATGGTGACCGCTCCGCCACGCGGGTCGTGGCGGAGCGGTCACCATACCGGTCTGACACGCAATGGGTTCCGGGTTCGATCCCCAGTCAGACAGAAATTTGAATGATGAGTTTAGGTTTCTGTTCTGGGTCTGGGTGTTTGTGTATTCGTCTTTGTGTGTCCATGGCACCCACGACACAGGAGAAAATCCTACTGTGGGGCTATGAGTGTAGAAAGCGTGTGTTTTTTTTTTTAAAGACTACTGTACCCGTGGTACGAATTTACCTTGTTTCCCTAAAACAATCATTTTTATGTTTTTGCCCATGTATTTACAATGTACACTCCACGTCTTTTCATTTTCTGCCATACCTTGCAATGTATTTTGAAATGATGGTCGAAAACATAAACGATAATTGTTTTATAGACACGTTACAAACTAGTACTAAAGCTACTGAGGAATTTTAAAGATTATTCTGGCAGTCCTATCTTAAAGTGGTGTTTTCAAATGTAATTTTCAAAACTTCGAAATATTCGCAAATAAGCTCTGTCCTAAAGAATCGGGTATATTTGGATTTATGAGTAATTTCTTATGGAATCTTATGTCCTGGGGTTTCTATCATCCATTATATTTATTAGCAGAATACATAGTCAATGTAAATGTATACGTTCTGATAGCTATTATTATTCTTTTCTTTTTCAAAAATTACATTTTGTTAAAATCCCGATACTTTAAAATGCCCGTGGCAGATTGATGATCCTAATCTATTAATTTCGACATTGGAACTACCCGCTCGTCAGATTTGCCGCGCCCCAGCTTAAATTATGTTGTTTTAATTTTAGTTAAATTTGGGCACGGTTCACTGTGGCTTTCCATATTAATAATTTAGATTTATATCAGACTGTTCCCATGAGAATTTTGGGATAAAAGTATACCTAACACTATTTTTATGAAATACAATGGATAGAACTATAAGGTTTTTTTTAGCACAAACATACGGAAACGAGATTTTTATATAAAATATAACCGATCCAATCAATCTTAAAACGCAATATAGTCTTTTAATAATATAAATATGTGAATAATTATCAAGATCATCATATATTTCAATTCTACAATAAATCACCACTACACTTGCTTAATTGTAATAATTTGCCGCGCCATTTTGCAAATGGCATTCAAAACGCCATTGACTCTATGGACTATTGCAAAATGATGAGATTATTTACTTTGCTTTAGGCATTTTACAAAATAGTGAGCATACATAAAGAAGGTGATGATGTTTGAATCATTTTGAAAACAATGAAAATCATATAATTTTTCGTTGCGTTATTGTCCTTCAGTAACGGAATCTTTAGTTTTTTTATTCTTATTTTAGATTCTGTTCCTGTTATTCACTGCCACTCTTATCTACGAACGATAAATCTTTCCGTTTTTTATTATAAAGTATTCTGTATAATATTAAGAATAATTACAGATAGGTATATTAGCTCAGATATGGAATTGATTCGATATGTGGTCAGCCTTGCAACCGCTACTCTGGTTTTTATTACCACACATTACCTCCGAATGCAAGGAAAGGTTTTTATCAACGATTGCTTGATCATATGAATTATATTATGTACAAGTATTGCTCGATCAATTTTATAAATGAGATCATGTGATAAAAACGTGGTCAAGCAACAAAAGACCGGTACCGAAAAGGGACAGGAAACAGAAAAACTCAATTATCATCCAAGATTTTATTATTTATATATAATTTTTTGTAAGATTAAAGTAGCGAACTAGCATGCAGATTACATGATCGTAATTGGTCAATGGACATCTCAAAACAACTCCTATATAACAGGGCACATTAAAAATGGCGTAGAATAAGGAATAATTCGTAGCAGGGATTTCGTAGAACATCGTTGCTACGGACCGTAGCACGGGATACAACGTATAACTAAGATTTTCCTTCATTACGCTTTTGTGTCCACATTTTAATATAATGATAAATTATACTAATAAACAGTGTAAATTTTAGTCCCACGGTAGATTTACTGTTTTATTAGTTCATAACACGTACACAAAGTATATGTTACTGGAAGTGTAATGCCTGTGTTGTACTACATGTATATTGTTGTATACTTAAAAACTTAATCAGATATTTGCCTGACCAGGAAATGTATGTAAAGCCTAGTATCGTCGATCACTGTACAGGTCTCGTGAGTAAAATTTATGTCACCATTACACACTATGACACCAAATTTTTGAAAGTATGATTTATTCAAACAAAACTCAGAGCTTATGATCAGCAAGTGTATTGAAATGACTGGTTTTTATTGTATCAAATGATTCGATGGTAGGGTGTAAAAACTCAGAGTACCGGTCTTATCGCCTTGTAGGGTAGCATTATGCCTTCTTAGCGCGTGCCATAAATCAGGACGATGAGCAGGCGTGACCGACTGTCAGGGCTGAAGTTATATGTATTTATATTGAAAAATCGTAGAATACTCTTCTTTTTCGAAAGAGTTGTAGCAAACGAGCAAGTTCACTTGACGATAAGAGGGCACTGTAGTTTATAAATATCTTCAAAATTGACAGATAGGAGGAGAGTTTTACCTCAGGTCGCCCTCATGTGGTGCTCATGTGGTGCCACCCGTAAGACAATAAAAATGTTTTGTATAAATGTCTATCCTTTACCATACCATTTAAACTAGAGAATAATAGCGGTAATTAGTTTATTGCTATAATTATGCAGAAGTAATTAAAGTATAGACAGTAATATATCTTTTTTATTAAACATGTTTTGTTTTGATAAATCTATTTCAGTTGTACAATCCTTTACGAAAGTAGTTTTATTACTTTTTTATTATGTTAGAACCAAGGAAAATATTTTATTTAAAGTAGGCAGATTCTTTGTTAACTTCTTTTTAGATGTTAATAACTCACAACACTTTCCAAGATGATTGTTTGTTAAAGAAAAAGCGACGAGACTACATAAAATTTGAACGAATTTCATTCAACCTTTACAAAATTCTATTCATATGAAAGTAAAAATTCCGCCATTAATGCTTCAAATCAATCAAATGACAGCCCTGATTCAACTTAAGCTAGTCACACACGAAGAAATACAAAACCGTGACACTAACGAGGCTATACACGTCACGTGACGTTATCAACAATGTGATGCTAGATTGCAGATGCTATGAATTGCGTATTAGCGAAAATATTTATCGGTGCCCATTGATACAGTGTGTCATACAAGATGAGACGCAATCAGGTCGATTCAATGCGGAGAAAGCCAGCATTTGTTACGGTTAGTGTTTGAGTATCGCTAAGGTCGTCTGCACTCGTATCAAGGCGGAAATAGTTTGAATCGCTTTGTTTGTATTGTTTGACGAGACTCAATTGAGATTGTAGTTCAAAGTTAAAAAAATATTTGCCCTTTGATAGTCCGCTAATAAATGTGAACAGTAAGTATAATACAAAAATCTTTCTTTTTGGATGTACCATATTAAAATCTACTATTTTTGTTGCAACAGCATCTTATTTTTATGAATGAACGTAAAGGCGTAAATGACGACTACACTCGCGTTAGTTTTCTGCAAATGGTGCGATACAGTTGATAAGTGTGGAAATAGCCTAAGTCGGCTTTCAGCTTTTAGCCTTATTCCTGATGTAAGGCTCATAAATATGCTAATCCATGTCACGCGGTCGTATCATGCTGAAGGCTTTGATTTTGCTGGTTGGAATGTGCAGGTACGATGATAAGGCCAAATGTTTGTACATTCAGTCCAAGATCAATGTTATCATTACATGGATATAACAGGTATATAGTAATAAAGTTAGCATTCAGCATAATTATCGTCTCTGAATCTTATCGTGAAAAATAATAAGATTTCTATGAATTCCCAAGTTATATTAATACGAAAATAAAATCAGCAAATTGTACCTACTTATATCAAGCACAACCACTCTTGTCAATTGTAGATCTTTTTCATTACATAGTTAAGGTGAAAAGTAGTATTGAGTTTCACTTCAGTTTCATTAAAAACGTCACGAACTGCAAATTACAGATCCAAGAACTCTCATTGCCGTACTTTGTAGTACACAGAGTTAAATATTAAATGCAAGAACTTGTTTTATTAAATGACGACCCGCGTGGCGGAGCGGTCACCGTACCGGTCTGACACGCAGTAGGTCCCGGGTTCGATCCCCGGCCAGGCAGAAATCTGAATGAAAAGTTTGGACTTCTGTTCTGGGTCTGGGTGTTTGTGTATTCGTCTTTGTGTGTCCATGGCAACCACGACACAGGAGAAAATCCTACTGTGGGGCTATGAGTGTAGCAAGCGTTTATGTTTTATTAAATTTACTTTTTTTAAACATAACATATTACTTTGTACATTTTACTAATGGCTACTATGTGTGAATATGGCATGATTTTTATCTGTCTGGTTTACATCTATCTTTGTCTATCGTCTCGAGTGAATCAACGGGATTGTAACTTTGAAGAAAAACAAGAATAAATCATAGACATAACATTATATACACGTATTTTTATTCTATAAATTTTATTTTTTTATTATATCAAAGCTTATTCTTTTATAATCAAAAACCTGAATTAAGTTTCTCCAACGTGTATAGTAAATTATTACTATCATTCACGATATTAAGTAAATATGAGGTCAATCGCTGAATACAAGATCGATTCATGGCAAAAATCAACAATATTGTAATCAAAGAGGCAAACCCTGGCATCGTACCGCAAAAATAACGGCAATACTTTCGTGAATCAAGCACCTACGGATAAAATCGAAAGTAGATTCTCCGGAACTACACCGCGAAAAGTGCTATCATTAGTCTACTTGCATTACATCAGACCTGAAACTATTTTGGAAGTGCTCAAACAAATCAAGATGCCTACTTACATTGATTTATTTAACAACTGTTGCACGACGTAACTTTAAGTTTGTATGACCAATTGTTGGTGTTTCGAGGAAGAGATGTCCTTCGGGGTTCGTACTGCTAGAGTACTATTTCGGAATGTTTTGTGGCCGTATCATGAATACATATTACATATATATACAATACAGAGGTAGCTAGCAAGTCTGTATTTTATACATGCATATAAAAGTTTAACACAGTAGTACACTTTATATATTTGTATAAGTCTAATGTATGTCTATCTCAAGCCTTTATTTAAAAGTATTATATCTGATAATAACTTATCTATTATCTAGTAATAAAATTACAAATAAGTAATCAATATCATCCATGACTACAGTGGCACTATATCAAGTTAACAATAATGATACCTGTATCGATCTATAGTAGCTTTACTAAAAACATCAGATAATTGGACGACTTTAAAACTACGTGAATAAACAACACAAACTAACCTCACTACCCATTAATCTCGTAAGTAAGTCATGGGATAAAACCGAAAGTGGTATTCGCTATCGAAGTCATGGCGCGGAAAGGAACGTGTTGCGATTAGCGGTTCTGATTCTGACGCAACCGACGTAATAATCAAAACGCTATCAACTCGTGCATGCATAGGGCTGCACGCTTTTGTGAATAGCCGTTATATCTATAAACGATGCAAAACTGCTATAAAAATGAAGACGATTATCCCTGAAACATCAGTTTGACATTAACTCCAAAATAAATAATAATAATAAATAAACGCTTTCTACACTCATAGTCACACCAAGATTTTCTCCTGTGTCGTGGGTAGCTGTTCATGGTAGAACACACAAAGACTGATACACAATCACCCAGACCCAGAACAGTATCTAAACTCATCATTCAGATGTCTGTCTGGCCGGGGATGGAACCCAGAATCCACTGTGTATCAGACCGGTGACCACTCCTCCACGCCAATTTAGAAGTACCTACTATTCCTACACTTCTTAGTGTTCGCAAGTGTGGTTCACATAAATAACTCATCATAATTTAATACCAGTATTTTTAGTACGTGTTGAATACGTACGCTCAATCATCGTTTACGTTTTCGCCCATATATTGCAATGTACATTGCACTACTACGTTTTCGTAGAAGAACAGAGAGATATCTAAATGATTAATTTAGATTTCTGTTCTTACTCTGGGCTTTTGTGTGTCTTTGAGTGTCCATGGCACAGACAGAAAAAAATCCTAATGACAAGCTATGAGTGCAAACATGGAAAATATTACTTTTAAACGTTTTTAAATTTATCGTTTTAATTTAGGATTTTAACCCTGTAGTCCTTTGTATATCATGTACTTACTGCTATGTCTGTCATGTCCTGACTTATTTAAAAATACCTGACATTCATAAAAAATATGAGTTTTTTGCTAACAACTGATATCTTGAAGATATATTAATTAAAATCTTCAACATGTCGTACAATATTAAGTATCTATTCATTCTAGGAGTTTGAACAAAGACTCATCATGCCAAGGTTGATTATTTATCAAATACAACTAGTATCTAATAGTTAAAAAATATAGTTTTACTTCGAACATTTCAATATTATTAATCATGCAAAGATGATAATAAATATTGTATTAATTATAATATAGCAAATATATTTAATATTTGAATAGCAAATAAATGATTATTAATACATTTTTTGACGTCATTAATATAAGTATTTGAAATTATTTGTTTGAAGGTTGTGGCAAAATAAATATATTTACTGGACACATATACATATCTTCTAAAAAAGTGTATTTAAATAAAATTTTCTAAATTATATTCTCTTAATTAATAATCTTATGTGTTATTAGAACAAATTACACATTTTGATCGACGAAATTCGATACTTTTTAATGCATGTTTTTTAAATGTTATTATCTGTTTATATTTTTCGTTTTAATATTACTTAATATGATCATTAAAATTTAAACAAATATAATAATGCGGAAGTCCAAAAGAACGTTGAAGGAACAATTATAGTACAATTATGGTTGTGATTCCTAAGTGCCAGCCCTACGTAACGGTACGGTCAGTATATTTATTTCAAGACTTTTTGCCAGTACAACAGAGTGTTTAATGCAAGCTTATGAAAACACAAGATATATTTTGATTGTTTTAACAAAAACAACAGTTTCCAAAGTCTATTGACCGCCTTGACTGTTATGAAACATGTAAGACGAATCTTCGTATACCTAACCTTATACTTTGTGCTATAGAGAATAATTTTCGTTGTAAATTATTGTCAGTTAGGAATTTGGCGCTTAAGAAAACAAATGGCATTCAATATACTAGTGTAAACATTAACATTTATAGCTATTGTTTTTTGTATATTGTTGTTTTGAAGCACATATAATGTTTACTCACTGGTTTTATTGGGAAAACCCTATATACCTAGATCTATAATTTAATGGCTTTTGTTATGCTATTCTGTAAGATCATTTTGTTATATCAAAATCTGATTTGCTACGAAATATCATATTCTAACTATCCAGCGGCGCTATAATTTCAAGCGTGGAGGTGAGATGATTTATTGTCTTTGGAAATGTGGCATTATGTGTATCTAATTAGTTCCCAAATGTGAAATTTAATTTTATTCACCACACTATTTTTATTATTTTCACTAGTTTTCATTACAGTTCCATGAAGATTTTATATCAAGATTTCTTGATGGTCATTTATAAGATAATATAAAGTAGGAAAACATTGTGAGGAAATCCATACACTTGAGAGTTCTCAAAGGTGCGTAAATCTACAAATTCGCACTTAGCGAGCGCGGTGGGCTATGACCTTAAACTCTCTCAGTCTGAGAGAAGACCCATGCAGCAGTGGGATAGATATAAGCATAAAAATCACTAAAATCTTCACAGAATAGCATGTAGTAGGCGATATGCTGTTCTATGTATACTTCTAGCAGTCCCAACATACATGTTTGAACGAGCAAGAAGTGAGCGTTAGTAGAGCGCAACGTTTGCAACGGTCCGATGTCATCTATTGCGACAGTGGACCCATTGCAACAC
Source organism: Cecropterus lyciades (assembly GCA_002930495.1). Taxonomy (NCBI): domain Eukaryota; kingdom Metazoa; phylum Arthropoda; class Insecta; order Lepidoptera; family Hesperiidae; genus Cecropterus; species Cecropterus lyciades. The sequence continues at coordinate 78,016 of MOOZ01000214.1, read as the reverse complement.
TGGGATTAAAATCTAAACTTTGGTAATCTTACAACAGCACCCTGCACCAAGGCCATGTTTTGTTTTGAATAGGAAATGATGAGTCGAGCACAGTTGGAACAAGGTCGCTCTGTTAAGTCAAATGTTTACATGGAAAATGTTTGTGTTGTAAAAGTTAACTGATTATATTCTACTGTTTTTATCTCAAACCAGAACTATTGTTTTTATAAAAAATATACGTAGATTTTAAGTGATTAGTGACCACCGCCATACCTTTTTGTAATTATCCGCTTTAACGCAATAGTTTATGAAAATCACTTCTTACCTATGTTGTAACGTATTTAAAATTATTAAATTGAATTATTCTTCTTAGTTTTTGTATTATAGTTGCAAAGGGTCAATATAGAGTCTAATTTGAGAATTAAATCATTAATCTATTAATGAGCTATTATAAAGCGCGAATTTTTTCTCAGTGGAAGTATAGACCATAGTCCACCATCCTGCATTTTCTGCATGGTATTTGATAGTTTTTTTTTATAAAAACAAGCAATAACCATAAATTTCTGCCAGAGTTTGAAAAGTCTGTGGAGTTACTTACAGTTGTCCATGAGCGGGAGTGACCACTTACCATCATGTGGATTGTATGCCGGTTTGCTACTTCAAATTTATTAAAATATGTATTAATTAAAAAAAATAGTAAAAAAATATTAAAATATTTATTAATAAAAAAAAAATACAAAATAGCAATGAATAAGGTATAACACGAGTACAGTCCTATATTTCTAGACACTAAACATTTTTATCATACAATAAGCATATTATAATGTAATATAATATATCTAAATGCTAACAATATTTTTTTTATTCGCCAACAGGAACACATACAGGAAGTGTTGGACAAATGGACACAGATCGACGACGAGATCTGGGCGAAGGTGATAGTGTTCGAGAAGAACCGACGCGTCGCGAAGGCATACGCGAGAGCGCCGGTGCTCACTATAAACGGCTCAGATGACGGATTTGACGGCATGAGGTAAGTAACATATATTTTATGATGTTATAGTAGCAAACAAATGTGCAGTCCACCTGATGGAAAGCGGCGACTGCCAATCCCAAGACAATCAACTCGAGATAGGATGCGAGTCCTAGGTGAGGTCGGCCACGTTGCGTTGCTACCTTGGAGGATTAACCTAGCATGCCTAGTATAAGTGTATCTACTTATTCTTTTACTACTCACAATTTTCATGATCAATGTCAAAATTTTGATATAAAAATATGTCTTTATATCAATATTTCCTAAATACTTACTAAATCGGAAAGCACGCGTAGTGCTTTGTCAAATTCATTCTGGCAATGCACTAATGTGTTTTACAAGGTTTCAGCGTGTTTTTTCCCTTATCATAACTTTGATATCCCTCAACATAAAGATATAAAATTTGGTAGTTATTTTTACGGTGAAATAATTAAATTATTTTACTAAAAACTCATTAACTATTAGCTCATTCAAGTTCTATCCAAATATAAGTATATTCGTAAAAATTTGAGTAATAAAAACTATAGAATAAAAAAATGAATATTATTGAAATGTAATTTTTAGAATGGTAAAATTTCTGACAGTATCACTACTAAATCTAACGCGTCTCAAAGCTGAAATATTACATATTATTCTTAGTCGCAATGTATAACTAACATTTATGCCAAACAAGCCTCTAATTTAGTCAAATGTAAGGCAAGATACTGGAGCTAGCTTCTATTACCCGTGTAAGAAACAAAATGGTTTAAAAGATAAAGTTATACAAAGTAGAGAGACAAACCCGCTACTTTCGTGCGGGATCTGCTCACTTGAGGTCGAGTGCCGATCCTGTGGTAGTGTAAAAAAGTAGTAACTGTCAATTTGTAAGTGTCCCAGTAGGTCTATACAAAATAAAGACATTTTATTACATTACATAATAGGATTCCTGACCGCTTGATACCAGTTCGCCTGTTCGTTAACTTTCCTGTTATAATTAAATATTATTCTATGTTTATAAAATATTTACAATTACTTTAATTATTACGTAACATTGAACAAAACTAATTTAGAATGCATTAACGGTCATTAGTTTTATTATAGTTAATTGATTTTACGGCCATACCGTAGATTAATGACAAGGCTTTTTGACTGTTATCACGACCACCTATGTTTCATGTTAACGGAAGTTCACATTGCGACATGGTCATTATTTAACTATATTGTTAACCATTAATTTTGTCATAACTAGACCATGTACGGTTACGGAACAGTACTTAATTGTAGACAATTGTAAACAAGACAAGACAAAACGTTTTGGTACTAGTCGCGAAATACGTTTTCAATCCGTTTATTCTCCTTTCAACCTTATTGTTTTCAACGTAGAGTGGTACTTTATTTGAATTCTAGTTACAGATTATTCAGTTCTATTTAAGGCTGAAATAGTCAGCTTTAGCACGTGGCTGCACTAAATTTAAATCATACCTAGCTCTAAATATAACATTATCGTTGATAAATTGTTCTGAACTTTTACGAGTGTACATTTGAAACATTTGAAAATTAGTTGTGTTATGTCATATAAATTATATCATCAAATACTTAACAGAGTTTTTACACGAAGTATATCTTAAAGCAGGTATAAATACACCATTTATGGATTTGGTAATATAGTGACATTGAAAATAAAAATACTTAAATTTGTGTTTAATAAAATAATAAAACAATTAAGTATAAATAATGTAAAGAAAGCATGCAAATTTTATATATGTAATTAATTAAATAGTATTATTAAAAGTTTCTGAATGAAAATAAAAATCTTAGCGAATCTTTTATAGTATCATACAAAGACATATATTTTTAAACTGTGATAAAAATGTGATAAATTATCTTTGACAATCGTCACAATGTATAGTTTCGTGCTTAAACTGTCATGAACCGAAAATAGATATCAGCTACTAAATGAATTCCCGAACACTTGGCGAGCGAAAAAAAATAACAGCGTAATTTTTTCATTGCAAGCATTTATTAAAGTGTTAGCGGTCAGCCAAGCGTTACCGAGCAAGGTTGCCGGCGAGTTCAGTTTCACTTAATGGATATAATTTTATCTATTCCACTACATTGTTTCAACTGTAGCACTATGTGTTTGTTCGTTGGTAAAAGTTATTAGTTGCTTGAATACTTAAGACATTACAGTTACTGGATAAGTTGTAGGTATTGCTTGGAATGGTACCCACTAGATGGTATAAAAAAGAATAAGACAATTGAAATGGTGCGAATATCAAAAAGAGAACTTGTTCAGACTGGACTCGGATAGCTTAGGATAGAAAAAAAATCTAGGCCGCGTATGTAAAATATAAGCTGCTATACGGGAATGTGCTCATGAAGATTATATATTTTAATGGTATTGTATAAAAGACGCTTTCTACACTCATAGCCCCACATATGAGTGTAAGTCGTGGGTGCCATGGATACACAAAGACGAATACACAAACACCTAGACCTAGAACAGAAATCTAAACTCGTTATTCAGATGTCTGTCTGGCATGGAATCGAACTCGGGACCAACTGCGTGTCAGAACGGCATGGTGACCGCTTCGCCACGTATATTTATAATGTATATAGAAACTCATTTTTGTACGACATATAGTACTTTCTAGTTAAAATTTTACGCAATAATTGAATAATAAAGAATCGATTTATTTTATTTGTTATTTTATTTAAAAAATTATAAAGATAGATCCGCTTGGTCGACCCCTTTCGTCGACGGACTGGATTGGCTCCATTGCTACGTTGATTATTTAAAACTTCAATTTTCAGATATACTATGTCCTGGTTTCAGCAACACGGGGCATTGCAATTTACTCCTCAAAATGAACAATACACTTGTGGCCGACCTCAAGTAGGACTGTTTAGGATTGAATACAGGTATCAAATACCACATATCATCACTTCATCGTTTGCTGCATAAGTTTTATATAAAAAACTGTATTTTCTTCAATAAATGCATCCACGTATAGCCACGGCCTTCGGCTAGGCAGATCCACTTCGTGGTAACGTGTGAGAGAAAGTTCTTACGTGCAAGCCGTAGTAACAATTGGCTAACGTTCGTGCGAATACGTCGATAAATGATTCGATTATGACGAACGTTGCTCAACTTTG
>MOOZ01000214.1:41737-60632 GCA_002930495.1 Cecropterus lyciades | reverse complement strand
AGCCCCACAGTAGGATTTTCTCCTGTGTCGTGGGTGCCATGGACACACAAAGACGAATACACAAACACCCAGACCCAAAACAGAAATCTAAACTCATCATTCATATAATGACATATAAGGAGTGACTTGAATGTATGTATACACGATGGTACGTAAAATTTTAACTACCAGTCTTGACTCAGATTAGACCCTTATTTATATAAATTAGGTTACAAATGTCCATGGGTGGTAATCATACATGCCCGTTTGCTACTAGTAATATAAACTGATAAAAAAGAGTTCCTTGTTATATCTTCATACACTATAAGTGTATGGTGTTTACATGGTCTTTGTATTAGGTCAGCAGTACTAGTGAGTCTATCGTTACTTCCTTGAAACAAGAAGGAGCCTTGCATTTGTCACACAAAAGTACCACATTCTATATAATGATCACCAAATAAAGAATCTCATTGAAGAAAAAAATACATTCACTGGCTTTGATAAGAAAAAGGCTTTACAGTTTCCACCTCCATTGGGAAATGACAAATATGGTCTAAGTTTCCGTCATATCAACTAAGTCGATACAAACAATTAAAGCTTTTATAGAACTGCTTCACACATAAGAATGTAAACCAGTTTTATTTTAAGAGGATAACCAAGTCTGTCAGTAGATATTATTAGATTGATGAGAACGTAAAATAATATTTTTTGTGTTTCTCACCATGTATTATATAATAAATATTTATGAAAATTATAATATATTACATTTAATCAATATAATTAGAAATAGTAAAAATATAATTAAATTTAATTGAATTTTGAAAATTTTTTTTGTTTGTTTTTTGTACAATTCGGTTTTCATACTTCAATAATGTATATTTGTTAAAGTTTATTTTATAAATATATAATAATTAAAATACTTAGCATTTATAACATATATTTATATTTAAAAATGTACATAAATCAAAATTAAGTATTAGTTACATACCATAACATATCCAATAAGCAGTAAATTTCACACCAGCCTGTCGAAATAAACTTTGATTGGGATTCCTTATTTACAAGTAACCTTTGCTTAAGCATAAACGCAATGAGTAGATGTTTCTGAGGTCAACTATTAATTGCACTGAACAGGATATTAAGCGACATGGAAACGAAAAGGTCAGAGGTTTTGAGTAAGTTCATTAATTAAAATCGATTATCGCCAGAATGCGGTGAAATACAGAAAGTCGTCAAAATAACTTAATATAATAAGGAAGCATTTATTCACAATGTTTTTTTTTTTGTTTTGTATTCATTATATTTGAAATATTTACTGGAAATCGATATTTCTATCATCAGACCAGATTTTGTATCGCTCAGTCTATCGTCTATCTCTTACAGGGATACTGTCTAACCCCTGCATTCCAACAGTTCTCAATTTTTATAAAGCAATGATCTCTTAGATTTCGTATCTTATCACGAACCATGAAGTATTTAATGGCATATTTGAAATTAGATACAAAAGCAAAACATCGTTCACGAGTAGGTACTCGTAGTTTAAAACTTCGCAGACCACTGATTTAAAAACCCTAATCTATTGTCATCATTGCTCACTCCAAGAATACTAGAAACGAATAAGTTAAATAGAAGTTGAACAACATGCAAGTTGCAAAATATTATTTAAAATAATTATAATTATTAACCAGATTGCTTCACGATTGTTCTTCAATAAAATATCTATTTCCTTTTTTAAAAAATATCAAAGGTCGACGTATTTGTACCCAAATTTCTTTTAGAATCCCCAAAATTTAATTTATGAAGTATAAATAAAATGCAACAAAATGATAATTGCCAAATTAATTGCCTGACCACATACAAACTTCCGTTGTATTTATTAGTCAGAGTCATTAGCATCTATAGACAAATGTATGACCTTTTAAAATAGCTGCAAAAACGCAAATTAAATTTGTATTCTTATATATCATATAAATTTAATTGAAGTAGGAAACTAGCATGTAGTTTACCCGGTGCCTTGCTACTGCTCGTAGTCATTTGTAGATCAATAAAAATAAATCAATAACGCTTTCTATACTCTTAGCCCTAGTCTAGGATTTTTTCTGGATGATGTCGAGGGTGTCATGGACACACACAAAAACCCAGACCCAGGACAAAGTTTGTCTGTCCGAGAAACTAATCCGGGACCCATTTTATGTAAGACGTTAATGACGACCGCTTTGCTACGCGGGTAGTCCTACAGAAATCATTTTTTTTTCATGCAAATCATATATCACATATTTTGTTTCGCCAATTTCTCTAAATTTCTATGTCTATCTACCTAATTATTATATTACTAAAGAATATAAAATTTTCTTAACAAAACACCACTAAAGGGTAATAGCTCTTTTTTCAAACTATAAGTTCTCATACAAGGTCGTAACTTAGAAGTACTTATGCTTATAACGAGCTGCCCAAATAAACTGACATTGATATTAAAATTACTAAGAATCAACATAGTATTGACATCAACCTTATTATTATTATTGACTTCTGGTGCAGATAAAAAGTACATTATGTGAATACTACCACGTACCATGCCTTTATTTTATTAAAATCATAGAAACTGGGTCATGACAGTGCACAAGGTCAACGTAAAATGGATGCCAACTTCATCAATGAAGTAACATTGACTGTACAAATAAATAACATAAGACGCAGTGGTAGCTGGAATTTCTAGCTAAAATGTTTTATGAAGAGATTTATGTATATTAAAATTATTTTTCTGAGTTTGTTCGTCTTGAAAACTATTGAATCGATTTCGATAAGTTTCAGGATATCTTTTAGGGAATGTTACGTATTTACTTTGTTTTTCAATTGACCGCTTCATAGAAAGTATTTGAATGATTATGCGTATTGAATGATCCATAGCCTAACCGGCTTAATTATTTTAATTTTACCATATCGTTAAATTTTTCTTAATTTCAGATAACTCGTACTTAGTTACATTTTACATATCGAGAGTACTACAATATATTGTCTCTAATTAATTAGTATTAAAACGATTAATTTAATAAGTCTCATGTGACCAAATAAATCGAAATAATAATTTAATCAAACTGTTATGGTTCATTGCCAATACAAAGATTCGTTTAATTTAGACTTAAAATTTATTTGTCTAGAAAATATAAGTCAATATAACTAGATTAATTCCTTACGTTATGGCGTTGATTGTTGTAATAAAAAAAAACGTTTTAATGGCTCGTTTACTTTAATGTATTCATATAAACCTTCACGAAAATAAGATACACATTTACCGAATCGAGCAAATCGAAGTTTTAATAATAAAATACAAAAGCGGTTCATGAGACTCCTTTCAAAGTCAAAACGTTACGTTTATTATGAGAAAGACCTTGGCCTTTTCTATTATCTTTTAATTAGCGCACACAAGACAATTATATAAAACAGAGTTATATAATTCTGTAGAACAAATATTGCATGTGTACGAGTATAATAATAATTAATTATAAACTGGTGTGCGACGAGTTCAAAGCGAATATTTTAAATTATAAATTCTCTCATACAAAAAAATGATCATAGTCAATATAGGTATATCGGAATAATCCAAATAATAAAAAAAATATCTATACAGACAACAGTACAACAATCATTATATGAAAAGTTTATATATAAAAAATAACTAGATACTATTTATGTAGATATCGCTAATGTGTAATAAGAAATATTTTATTCACAAAACCAATACTTTACGTTGGGGATGTTGTAGATCCACAAAATGTTGAATCTTAAAAAAAAAAGGAATGAAGCATATAAATTCTAAAAATAATCATCGACAGTATATTCCAAGACAGGATCTAAACAAAAGTGTCAGTAAAATTTTTAACTGCTGACATTATCAAAAGGCATCTTGAAATCATGCAAAGACGTAACAAAAATGTCGTGACGGATACATCCTGTTTTAAAACTGGTATCAATGGTTCAGTAGGTGTGGTGAAGGCCGCCTGCTTCGAAACCGATGCGTGGATTCGGAAGACATCGACTATTTAGCGTTTAATCGCTAAATAATTGCATATGTTTTGCAAACATCAATATCGTAACAGCTTCTCTGTACACATTCGCATCTTGTTCACTGATAGTTTGTAATGTTTAAACTATCAGATAATTAACTATAAGATGAGTATAAATCAACTGTTAGAAAAAATTACGTATAAAATGTACATATATCACCTACCCTTTTATGCCTTATAGAAAGTTACGCAGCAAAATTTAAATAAAAGAGTTGTTAATATGATAAAAAGTCGCTAACAAAAGATTAGGAAACACCGCATGGAGGACAAGGATTTCTCTTTCACCGAGCGAAAGCAAAGAATGCGAAGGGAGTGTGACTAGTTTATTTAAAAAGTTTAGATGTTATCCATAAATAATCTTCATCATTTCGATAATTTGGAAAGTTCAAACAAAATTTCTTAATAATACTCTACAACCTGCCAAAAAAGGGATAATTCTTATTTCTAACTAACGAAGCTTATATTTCAAAGATTGTTCAACGTAAAATAGATTTTAGAAGATTTCGACTATCATTCTATTTAAAACTAACTCTGTCCCACGGTCTGTCCGGATAAAAAAATGTAACATAACTTAACTTATAGTAACTTTGTATAGAGGTGGATTGTAATTAAATAAAGACTAAATAATATTACCTCAAGATATGACCTGTAAATAATATTCGTTCAATCCTTAAAATTATATTCAATAATTTTGTTTTAATGCTATTTCAAACACACAGACAGGCAGTAATATTGCAGACAGCAGGCAATATTGCAAATTACAAATATATGCGATGTACAGACACGCGGACTTTTTATTTTTATCATACGTATGTATTAAAACGAATCTGGGCGCTGTTTCGAATAATTGCTAACATGAAATTTCCCATAAATCCTGTCCGCTATGATAGTTGCTATTACATTCTTATTCTTTCTTGCATTGTATCCTCGTGCAGTACATTTTCCTCCATGAGCTCTTTATTTACAAATTTATTGAATATCTGTATTGTGCTCGTTGTAACTTGTCAGTGGTAAGCGATCGTTATTCTCAGTTATGGCCAGTTTATTTTAATAAATCTAGTGCTTAATTTCTCTTTCTGTGTGTTCGGGATTTACATTTGTCGCGTACATTAGCACTCTTTGTGTGGTCCCATTGTAGTGTAATGAGATATGATCGTGTGTATCAGTCGGGAATGTTTTATTTATATCAACTTCTATACAAAAAAGGTTTTAAGCGTGTCGATAGGCAGATTGTAAATCGCAAAAGGCATTACAATGTACGTTTTTAAATTTCAAAATTATCCCCGAGAGTTCATATGCATTCATGTTGTCAAGGGATTGTTGGGATATTGTTATTTATTGTGTGGTCTAGCACGATAAGAATTTCTAAACAGATGTTTTAGTTATTTATATGTTCAACGTATGAACATAAAACATGTGTTAAGTAAACCTTTGTATCGAAATTCGCGACAAATCTATGTTAAATATAATATGGGAAATATGCCTCATATTAAACTACGATTAATGATATAAATACCCGGTTAAAAAAAAGTATTATCTTAATAGAACACTGATAAAATATCTTAATTTGTTACCATGAACACAAATTATTTGATAAAATCAAAACATTAAAAAGAATATTGATGTCATCAGTGATCAAATACATTAAGTTAAATCACCGTCTACTGGTCCATCTGTCTATTAAAGTTTTAGAAATATTTCATATTGTCAACATATACAACTTGAATATGCAAATCCAGTTCAAACAAGTAGTGCTACTATCTTCTTCATCAGTAGTAAATTTTAACAGAACTGGTTGTAATTTAAAATATTTATGTCTATTCTGAACTTTGCCATAAAGTTTAGCAGACAAAATGTTAGATGATAGACTTGTACGAAACAATGAGTTATTGTACTATTATTACTAGTTCAGGATCCGACAAATCACTGATTGTTGTGGTATTTGCTTTGAGGCATATTTCGAAATTTCTGTTGTGGGTTACAGTATGTTAAATGTGAATTGTGATATTATCTAGCGTAATTTGGCGCTATCAATAATAATCACGGCATACTATTTATTATTTGCCTCAATCTATCATATCATTGTTACTACCTTGTATTAATCTTAAAAATTACAAGTAACTTTGAACCGACAACGTGAACATTAATAATACTGCTAATAAAATGTAACTTCAACGCAATACCATTATTTCTTAAGAAAATAACATTTTATCTGAACTCTATGAAATGTATAGTTCGCCAACTGGCTTAAATTATTAAAGGACTAAATAGTAAATATACGTAACACGTACATAATAAATTGTCATATGGAATCCTTCAATCTCTAATAATTAGTGGAAAATAGGTCTTTTTGTCAAAGCACTTGATCCAGATAGAAAATCCGTTTAATAACCTATGAATATTGAATAACGTCAGTTTTTAATTCACGTCATATACAGCATTTGTAAATTAATATACCTAGTAAGTAATAAATTGCGATGAATAGTAAAAATACAGTCAAACAACAATATGCAATATAGAGACAAGAGAAAGAAGCACTATTAGTATTAGGAAAATTGACACAGATAAGAAATAGACCGTATACAGATAACGAGAAAAGGGTAAACCAAAAAGAAAGTACGCATAGCGAGCTGCAATAAATAGATTTCACGGCGGGAAAATCGATTGATGAACACAATGCGAAAGCAAACACGATGGAATCGTTTTATTTGTGAACTGCTTTCCGTTTATCAATACAAGAAAAGATTGCAACCTCGTTCTCTTTACTGTCTATGTCAACATCAAATGTCAGAGAAATTATCAACATTTTCAACAATGTTTTAGGAACTTATTATAATAGTATTTAAAAGACATCACGGTAAATAAATTAACTTTAGCAGCAATAAATAAAATTATATAATAGTAGAGATTTTATTATTGAGAAATGTCTCACAAGTAAAATAAGCATTAGAAAATCAGTTCACTTTTTGCAATCTGCAAGATTCTAATGGCTCTTTAAGTCGTGCGTTATTCGTTTTTCGACTGACCCAATTTCGAATACAAGGCGACAGAACGGCGCAGGCGCATCCGTGGACAATCACCGTGATCCTTGGCACCAAATTTGTTCGAACATCGACTTCGTTTCATGGATCACATCACTAGCCCTATTGTATTCTTAATAACACAAGAGTGACCTACAGACTACAAACACACGTTTCTGATGAGAACAGAATCGTGTAATTTAAAACGAGCTCTTATAATCGCCTTAATATTGTTTGCGAATCTATCAATAGCAGGAAGAATAATTTTAATAATGTGAATACATTTGAATTCTTAATTGCTATTTCGCAGTAATTATCGCGTAACATAATGTAACAAACTACTAAATGAAATGGAACGCCGCGGATACTAATATTTTTATAGATAATTATTTATTAAACATCGTTTAATAAATGTATTTTTATATACATACATCGTTTAAAAATGGCGTCGCGAAAGGATATTCATTTCTGACTAATCAATGTAGGGTCTTAACAAATAAACCTAGTACCTACCATATCAATTAGACACAAACTTCTTTTATTACATGTAGACACCCACACACTAAGAAATATTATTTTTATATCCATCCATTCTAAGGGATTTTTTAATTGTGTTATTTTACATTATAGTATGCACGTACACAGTCGCGGGCATCAACTCAATTATTTTAATGTAACTTAGGCAGTGTTACTTTAATGTATATATAGTTGTAATATCCTGGGATATTACAACTATCTTACCGATATTTTTATGCGTTTTTTTTAGAATGTTTTATATGTTAAATGATCATTTTTGACGATCAACGTGACGAAACGGTCACCATACCGGTCTGACACGCAGTGGGTCCCGAGTTCGATCCCCGGCCAGACAGACTCTGAATGATGAGTTTGGATTTCTGTTCTGGTGTTTGTGTATTCTTTGTATATCCATGGCACCTACGACACAGAAGAAAATCCTAGCGTGGGACTATTAGTGTAGAAAGCGTTGTTTTTTTATCATTAAACCATTCATACCAGGTTTGACTGCACTACTGTTGATAAAAATATCAAATGACAATTAGGTCGACAAGAATAAGAATAGTGAAATTGTAGTTACTTGCCATGTGGTATCAAAATACCCGTTTGATGACAAAAAAAAAACAAAAGTAGCTTTCATAAAAATATCATAGTATATTTACACAGAATAAACGTATGCTAATAGAACTCATAACGTATGAGTTGACTAGGTTTACTGTTTTTAAAATTTTAGCTAATACAATCTGATAGCAAAGGAAATAAAGGCTGTTTACATAAAAATCAACACTACTTTCTTTATGAAAAAAAAAACAAATATGCATAGAACGCATGGTTTTAAAACTTTAGGTAACAAAGTGTAATCCAAATAGATATAACATGATGGTTGCAGGTTTTGATTTTCAGCAGTTATAAATATTTGTGTGGTAAACCAGCATTTATTTTATATCCGGCTTCAAAAAGGAGGAAGTTATATAGTTAAGATTGGAGTGTCATCTAATTGTTAATTGTATAATTTTAAATTATTGTTTTAACTAATTCTCTAGACAAGGTGTTTATATTTTCAAATAACTTGTCTTCAACTAGATCTTTAACTTTGACCTTGAGCTTTGCCAATCTTTAATTCGTAATATCACGTGTTTACAGTATTCCTTTACTCTTTCTGCATAACAGTATCAACATATAAAACGAGAAAAACTAGGAAGAAGTTGTCGCGACAAGCTATTTCCTACACGTGATTGTTAAGCGGTTAACCGTTCAAGTAAATCCGGTACCGACTGGTACTTTTACTTTCAATGAGGTTGCGCCCGCGCCGCTTCCGCGAACGAAAGTGCTTTCGCGAGGCATAATCGGTTATCGATGTCGATTGTCGATAATTGATCAGTTGTGATCGTTTCATATTTTCATACCGCGTCAAAATGACCTAGAATAGATTTAATTGATATTATTATCTTGTTTCTAGCAACATCTGTCACAAAACTAAACATAAGCAAAGGGGAAAAAAAATACAGAACAAAACATACTACCAATACTATGTTTGTTACAGCGTGTAGCAGTATTATAATACATAATTTCTATTTTATCATAATTCATTATTATTGTATTTGTTTCAAATCCAGGTCATAATCTGTATGCCAACTTTAGCAGAAACTCTCAGTAGTTTTTGCGTGAAAGAGTAAAAGACATACATACAACCTTTTCAACTTTATAATATGAGTAAGAGTAAAATTAATTCTATAATGATATGTATGTAAGCAACATGATATTACAAGCCCTTCGCCATAGCCATAGCCATAGTACTTTCTAAATATTAATTCACAATTAATATTTAGAAAGTACTATGGCTTAATACAAGTATATGTAACTGTATTAGTTCCACTATAAAATACTTATTACAATCAGTACCTTTTTGTCTCTGCAATCGATTTTCAAGTACAAAAAATTATATTAAGCGTACGTGTACTATCAATAGTGACCATCAGTATACGTGGTTCGTTGAGTAATAGCTTCTTTTCAAATCCTTTAATTAATTGACGACAAAAAAGCCAAATTTTTTATCACATCCCTCAGGCTTCTCAATCAATACAAAACGTTGGTTGCATGCTCGGTTAACCGTTCGATTGTTTCATGTGATATCAATTATTGATGATGCAAAAAGTTTTGTTTGCGTTTCTAAGAATAATTTGGTGTCGAAGGTCGAGTTTTTGTCCATTTTATTAGAGCTTCGGTATCGTGTATGGGCAATATTTTTGAGTCTACCATAAAAACGGCTGGAGTTTATTTAATTCAAGCTCAGAATTTGAAGCTCACGATTTACAAAATTATGTACCTGCACACATCTATTCGATGAAATACTATTAAATACCCATTTACTGCTAAAAACGTAGTCATTAACCACCGGAATGGATGTAACACGTGGATGTAATTTTTTTTTATAGTATGGAAGTAGTTTGCTACTTCCATACTATAAAAAAAAAAATTGCATGCAGCCCATTTGATGGTAAGTGGCTACTGCCGCCCATGGACATCTGTAATTAACCTTAGGTAAGATCAAAGTCTCACCTAAGATTAGCCACAGATGCGTTGCTACCCCTGAGGACTAAGATGGAATACCTCGGAAAAGTATGTCTCCCTTACCACACCCTTCAGGCCAGAACACAGTAGCGCATAACATTCCTGTTATTAGGCAGAAATAGGTGTGGCGGTGGTGCTCCCGGAGTCGAACCACAAAGAGTTCTACCACCTTCAAAATTCTTAGCTAGGGCCGATCAGCTGATGATCTTCTGGTGTACCTCACACATTATGCTAATGCCTTCATGTGTTTAGACACGAAGCCCATTAACGCTGAGATAACCCACCCCAAGGCTTCGTGCTGTCCCGCTCTGTATAGATATACTTAAAAAAGGTTTCGTCCTCAAATGGATAGTTAAAAAATATGTAAGTATATTCTTGATGTACTAAGAAACTTGTTTAGGAATTTTCAATTTGAATTAATCATAATTAATGATTATTTTTTACATATAAAGCGTATAAAAAATTGATACTTGCTATAACATCGATAAACACGGGCAGGTAGGTATACGCAATTTCTTCACGTGTCATTTCACTTTTTTCGTCACGGGGCAATTCGCATTTCGAAATATCACACAGTATAAGTAAATAAGACACATTATGCCTTAAATTATAATTTTCTATATGAAAGTATTGATTTTTCAAAAGTTTATCCGCGGGTCATTTATAAGTAAGCTGGTAAAATATTAATAATGTGTGCTTCAAATATTTAGGATAAATTTGATATTTAATTATATTTTCTTATTAAATATCAAATTTATTATTTTTTCTTAAAAGGTAACATATTATTTTATCTGTATATTTATATGCATTTAATCATTATGTGCCTTCTATTTAGTCTCAAATGTGTGTTAATGTGTAAAGTCTTTAAACTTTGAAAAACAAGCTGTCCTTTTGTAGAATACAATTATTTTTGCTATGTCTACACAAATATCATTTAAATTACAAACATATACACATATTACATATATTAAAAATATAAAAACTATCTTGCCTTTAAACGGTTAGGTTAGGTTGTGACGAGTCATTTGGCAGACTTCGCAAATAAAGAAATATTGTTTCAAAATCTGAACATCGTGTAAATAACTCCAAGTGATTAACATCACAATTAGGTTTCTAATGAAGCATGAGAAACTGAACAATGGTGAGTAGATCGCTGATTTCGTGAGCGCTCAACTGGAGTTCCTCCACGCCTTGAACTTGGGCTGACCATGGCGAACTTTTACCATTGTCGCCTTGGCATTAACAAGGGTTTGATGACTTCAGTAACCGATTCTTCAGAGAGCTGTTGTGAATTCAACTTTACTGAAATACCAAAGTACTTGTGACGAGTTTATTAAAGTAAAATCTAATTTCAGTCTCTAATTTAGTCTTCGAAACCGTAATAATAGATCGGTGGGCAGAGATTATTAGGCAACACATGTTGGATGTTTTCGAACAGCTTATAAGGCTTCGTGAAAAGTTAAAAGACGGTTGTCTAATGAAAACAATCATATTTGATGGCTTAATTTAACCAGTGGTAGGATGTGCAAGAAATTTCACGGTCACCCATTTAATAAAATTCTTGACTTCCCAACGTAGCTTAATATTGTTGATCACTTACGATCTACGCAAGCCAAAATGCTACGCCAGTTCTTACAAATAAATACAACTCAAACTAAAAACCAAAGTTTACCTCCGTTAAAACAAATCATATTCTCCTCTAAAAGCAAGCCTTGCACCCTATACATATCCTTGAATCGTTTCAAATAGGTTGTTAATCAATTCGACTCAGCTGTCAGATACGGTGTTAGGTTACAGATAGGTACGTCTAGTTACAAAAACGTACACGGTTTATCACTAATTGGTTGCAGTGATAGACTAACAGCGATAAAAAGATTTGATCTAAGATAACCGATGACCCCAAGATAGCGAATCGCGATTATTTTTAAATTATTACGATATTGTAAGTATGTAAAAAATAACACTGTAATTATTATAACTAGGCATAGAAGGCCTTGATAAGTACAATTTATTATTAAAAGTATTATGGAAATGATATTAAGTGAACTTGTTTTTGAGATGTAAATTGCATTGTAACCACCAAGAAATCCCTTTCGCGGTGATCCTACCTCGTCCACTGTATGATTTTTAGATTGGATACTTACTCGTTTACAAAGCCTCAAAATAAACATTACTATCAAATCTTACTAATATCATAAATGCGAAATTTAGTAAAGATATGTGTGTTTGTAAATGTGTTGTGTGGTAAATACTGCGGGTAAATTTCGTGAGAATAAGCTGGTCTACTATAAATGTAAGCTAATTTAAGCTGGTAAGTACTTACATATAGCACCGATAATGTTCGAGTAGATACCAAACCCTAAAATTAAGCACAGCTTACAATTTCCTACAGATCACTATCCAACCAATCAGGCCAATTTATCAGTCCAATCTAGCAGTCAAGGCAAACAATATAAATATAAAACAATTCCTTAACAAGTAAACAATCCCTACAAATCAAATCTATGTAATTTACATACCACGAACCGAACAATTTCATTACGTTCGTGACTGTTGCAGTTAATAACGAAACAACTGGTTAGTGTATTAGATATAGCGATATCAAATTAGCAGTAACACCATTTCATTATACGACAGTCATACCAACGTATCCTTGGTTCGCTCACGCATAACCATGGCCATTTCGCGTACCAATATTACTTCTAACATACTATCGTCTAGAGGTTATGACGTAACTTTGCTACAACCCTGTTTATAGAGGTTAGAGTTTGATATGCGGCTTCATTGCACGTTTATTTATATAAAACGAACTTTTTCCCGGGGATCTGCCCGCATGGGTCATATACCACGCTAAAAAGTATGAGTTAATGTAGTATGAGTTAATGTCTCGAGTTGATACAATATATCCCTTACGATAGAACGCTAACCACTGCCGTTATAAGGAAAAAAATGGTGTGATGATTCTGCCTGGTGATGATTAAACACTTACGATATATTTTATATATAATACTAAATACTTAAGAATCGCGCTTACGTTAAGATTTTAGAAAGCAATACATTCGCCATACCTTTATCTTCAAACCACTGCCATAATTATATTATTATCACTCTATTGTGCGATTAATACTTTTGTAGCTTATTCGTTCTTCCAGAAAATTCCAAAGTCTTTCCTAATCACAACTTAAAACCACACAATAAAATCTTACGATGACATTCCTCCTCATAAGCACCTATGCACATCGAATTCATAGGTAGTTATAAAGAATTATAATAATACATAAATGCAGTGTAACATAATAATGCAATAAACATTGTGCCCTTACAAGAGCGATTGTAATCGAAACGAATTCTGTGTAGAGACCAATTTCTGGCACGTTCCATACGTTTTCTTTTTCATTTATTTACATAATTTACAAATTGTGTTTGAGGCTTATAATTTCATACTAAATTTTAAAGTGATTATTTTTTTCTCAATAAAGAACAGTTTTCCTGCATAAATTAATTATTTTTCAAGGATTTGCATAGTGTATATTATCCTACTTTTAAAATTTCAAATACCTGACAAAATTTAATGTGGATCATAAATAAAAAAAGATAAAAAATCTTATTTACTGTCACAAAATAAAAATTTAAAAGAAATTCCTAATTCAAACACGCGTATTCTAACTAGTAAATTTAAAAATGAATAATGGCCGAATGGAACACATAAACAAATCGAGAGGGCGCCACGCGCGGTGACACGGTAGCTGTGCGCCAAGGCCGCCACTCACCGCTCCTCGCGCGGACTGGTTCGACGACCTATTGATAAAATACAGTGTACTGTATGCCAAACATAATTATATTGCTGATTTTAGTAAACCACAAATTATTATCTGTAAGTAAATAACCGTCAATCCAGAATGATTGCAGGCTCAATCTGTCAGCATTTCAGGAATGCATCCTGTTTATTTACTGGATAAAAAATACTTTTATGGAATTATCGAGTACATCAATAAAATCAATAGTTATTAAATTAAGGGCAATATTTTGGGCTCTATAGAAGCGGGTTTATTATTAAGATATACATAATAGATAATATAGAAGGCGTTTTAAAAACGCCTTTTTATTTGTTGAACAATACAATATCCAAAAATATAAAAAGTTAATTGCACATAAATAGACATACATGATATATTTATAAATAATAATTATAATATAATATATGTATAGTATAGTATATGTACAATGACTTAACCTATGTTAGTATACAAATTGAAATAAAAATAAAAGCTATATTTAAATAAAGCTATACTTATATTTTTACGTTTCTAAAAAATAGTAATAAAATAAGTATAATGGTGACATATAAATATCTATCTACCATAAAATTATCATAATTAAACAGCTTGTTACGACATCTTAAAATCTCCACCTTGAAACAAAGATTAATTAATTTACCAAACAAAAAATGAGCTACTCTATTGCGCATTGTAATTTAAATAATGTCTTGAGATAATCTTTACTATTCATGACTGCCAAAAACCAAAAAAGATGATATATCATAACGATAGTCCATCTAATGACGCAATATGATGGATGGCGATATTTGTGATATCCATAAAATAACATAATATGCTCTAAGCTAAATGCCGTTGAGAATTATTTTTACGTCATACAATCAAGTTTGAACAGGCGCTCATTTATTCATAATTTTATCTTTTCTGGTTCTACAGATCTAACCTTTCTGTAACAAAAATGCAATGTCATATTTATATATTTTTTATTTTAAACAGCTTTAGTGTTGTTTGACGTTAGTTATTTATGTAGAGACACTATCATCTTTGGGGATAATGTTAAATTTAGTAGATAAAATTAACAAATAGGAAAGTGGAAAAGATATGCCATGCTAAATGACGGGAATCATAGAAAAATAAGTCGAAAAATGACAGAGTTGTAACAACAGTTTTATTTTTATTTATTTTCAAATTTTTCATTACTTCTGGGTTTAAAAAATGTGTCCAGAAACTAGAACAAAAATAATTACCATAGGTAGTAATTCCTTTTACTCCTACATAATTTTGTATGTAAGGTCTAACTAAATACAATTTTCGTTTCACAAATCACATAGTAATGCTTGACCTACATTCGCTTTTCCACTAAGCTCACGACGTTTATAAGGTTGGATAAATATACATTTATTAAGATGTATAGGTGCTTCAACATTGGTATTGTGATTTAAAATAATAATAATTCATACTACTATGTCGTAATATTACCATATCCATCGTACATATAAAATATGTATATGTTACATAACTTTTGGGATGCTTTAAAAATAACTATGAAAATAAAAGTGTATAATGTTTTTGTTTACATTAATTTATAATAATGTTCGTTCCAGTCTCAATCGCCGATTAGATGTATATCAAAATATATGTATTTGTGTATCCATGACACCACAACAATGATTCTTACATTTATGATTGTAAGAAACATCATTTTCAAGTTTGTAGTATTAACTCGTGACAATTATACAATACAATTTTTCCTGCGGTACCACGGCAATACGCTTGAGATATGTATCACGTTAAAAAGTAACTCACCTTTTAATCCAGACCATATACTATATGTGTACCAAATGTTATCTAAATCCAATCAGTAGTTTTTGCGTAAAAGAGTAACAAACAACGACAACAGCAAGTCCTCACACACTTTTGCATTTATATTTCAGTAAGATTTAAGGGATATTACGAAAAGATGATGCCTGCTGTAATTTATATGCGAAACGTTTCATATTATATTGTCAATACCTGTCAAATCGCCGTTGTCAATCCATCAAATTAATTTACGTATAGCATACACAGAAGTCGCCGCCTAGCGGTAAAAAATATAAGCACCTTACTAGTAACATATCGGTTTCTGATTATACCTTATCGCAATATTTATACCCCTCTCAATGGCAGAATACCGGACGGATTGAACTCCTAGAGATTTGCCTAAGTAAAAATGTATACCTCATGCCCGTAGATTCTTCACCAGAGACTCAACATTCGTGTTAAATAGGTTAAACAGTTTGTTAAATCAATATATTTACAATTGGTATAAAATCGGCAGCACCGTAATATTACAATGTTGCGTGCTTGTACGTATCTTTTGTAAGTATCTTATTTATGAACTGTCGCATCCGACTGCTTACAGAATTATCACTTTTGACCCTATTTGATTCATATATACAAACCTTGATTTTTTATGAAAGTGTAATCGCATTGCCGTTATTTGGAAATCTCGGATTAATATATTATTTGCAATGAAATAGTTGTACAGTCAGATTTCAACTATGACACAATTTCAGTTAAACTTTTCACTATTAAGGACCAAACAATTACTACGGTTGGTGTTAACCTTGTCACCCTAACAAAATGACTAAAGGGACAATAGCAAAATACAATTACTTAAGCGAAGTACAATACTTTAGTGTCAATTGTGCTAAACTAATATAAATGCAAACAAAAAATACGAAACGGCTAATTAATTTTGATTTGATTGCCATACACACATACCATTTATGCCTATGTAACGATCACAACAATTGTCGAAAGTTGGCCTAACATACCTAATCCAAAACGATTAAAAGAATAGTTCCTCCATAAGGAATCGATAGCAATTGAGTCATGTCACAGTCGAATAGAAATACCCTATCAGTGTGCGCACAGATCGTATTGTGAATGATAATGAGCCCCCAGTAGATTCTCAGGGCAAGCGAAGAACGGTTTTGAGAAAACAATATTCTGATAGAACACGCATTGAATACGAATGCTAAACAAATTCCTCTGTTGTCATTCCTCAATTTGTTACATGAGAACCGGATGATAGGACGACTTATCACCTGTTACTTCTTGTATGGTAATTAGAACTCAAACTTAAAAATTAAAAAATTAGCATTAATTGTACAGGATTGCTTGAGGAAACCTGAAATCTAAGAAGTTTTTATGATGTTCGCTAAACTGTGAGAAGTTTACCATTTCGAAATTATCATTACGCTGAAGTATAGTTTAGATCCTGTTTATTATATTTATTTATGACGAAAATATTTCAGAGATCCATTAAAATGCTTTTTTATCTGTGTATCACAGCACTCATATTTTTTGTATAGAACTAATTATTTATATCTGGTGTATTTAACATTAGTTTTTAATAGATTAAATCAATGTTAATCAGTGATCTTATTACTGAGATAAAGATCTTTTCTATATGACCGGGTATATAATCGACATTTTGAATAAATGGTTAAAAAAGAAAAACTACCAATAATCTCTATTATAAGCAAACAAATAAAAATTTGCATTTTAGCAAAATAGCATTAAATAATGCGAATTACTCTTGTGGTAACCACAGATGGTATTTTATTTTTACATAAGGTTTTTCCACATATTAAATTATTCTAACTTCGTTTGGCTATGCTCCAGGCTATGCAGAAATCATCGTATAAAAAATATCTTCTACGTGAATAGAATGCATTTGTTTTATATGCTAATATTATATTTCTATCTTTACAGAATCGGCCTCTGCGGATTCGACAACCCACACCGAGATCAAAAAACAGAAGACATCAAGAAACACATAGGACAGGTAAATATTTTCCATCTAATAAAATAACACATGCAGATTCGAAGTTGCGGGCACCCCGCAGTTACGGATATCCGTATCGGACGGGTTTTGCGAAAAAACGATAGTAGGCATTTGACAACAATGCGTATATCGTACTCTTTATCACCTGCATCCGGATCAAAAATCTTAATGTGGCACTAGCTTACGTGTTTTAAATCAAAATCCTCCAGCACCATTACCAACAGCAGCATCGGCTCCAGGAATAGGTACTGTGATAAGTTAGAAACAGATATTATGTTAATGCCATCGAACTAAACACTCGAAAAAAAAACCTTTGAAACACGAAATCGATTTTATTTTAAGCATGTGAAACTCATTGAAACAAAGTATTAACGTAGCACCATTCCAAAAGTATATAAGCTAATCATCATACTGGCCCTAATGAGTTGCACGTGTCATCATCTCATTGCGAGATGCTAAAAACGGTAATGACCGAGAATCTTGAAAGTTCAAAGGCTCTATTTCGCCATATAAATAGCTGATACTCTATAACTTCGCCAAGTCTGCTAAATCGTTATCCAAAAGAAGCTAACATCTGCCGACCTTCCATAGCTCTTATGATCATGTTAATCACTTGCCTTGACTCAAAAGCTTTCGCTTAAATGGTCCCTAAACAGAACCTTAGAATCTGTAACAGGGTTATCTCATTAAATGCTATAAAAATATAAATCATTATTTAAAAATATTTTTGAATTTAAATGTTCATATACCTTAACATTTCTCATTAGTAATCAAGTGTAAATTAAAACTTAAATTTTGACATATTATTTGAGATAAAGTTTCGGGTATCAATTTAAGGCAAACTCACATGATTTTCCGAAATTATGACACGTTTAGAAATTATTAATTACCTAATGCAACGATGAAGAACATTTCATAACGCAATATTTATGCCTTCATCCCTTAGTTACTGAATTTTTCCCTTAGTATCTATCAACTATCCGACCTGAACAATGAACTCGGACAAAAAAAAACACAGAAGAAATTTTATGACAAAGGGTCAAAAAAACTTAACAAAATGTGTGTGTGTGTGTAGAACATCAACCATATCGAATCTTGAGCAACCAATGACGTAACGCTGAGACCTGATAGACGGCA
>MOOZ01000214.1:30416-41461 GCA_002930495.1 Cecropterus lyciades | reverse complement strand
ACCTAATACCTACTTATGCGTTTTTGGGGTTTTGCTGTACGACGCTTCGTTTTCGAGATATAGGTACTCAAAGTCGTAACAATACGAAACATGGGTTATAATAACGCTGGCTCAGAGCTGAGCTTTGATGGGTTCAGGCTTATGATTTGGGTAATGGATGCTCGGGAATTTGAAGTCAGGTGCATATATTACTGACGCAATTTTAGTACTGGTAGTTAATGCCTATGATTTAATTTTAACTCTGTCATATTGTATGAACGTTTAAAATATAAGAGGTTTTTTTTCTTTAAGTATCATACAAATGTTAAAATTTTGAAGGTTTAGTTAATTGTACTTATTTTGGTACTTTATTATAGATAAATGGTAACTTTATTTTAAAGTATCTATCATAATTCGTTTATGTAGTAACCAAGAGAATTACACTATTATAACCGGATATACTGGTATATTATAGGTTTGAAATGTTTGAAAAAGTTAGTTGTTCATATAAATGATGATATAAGTAAATCAATCATTTCTTTAAAATGTAAAATAAATAAATACTATTTTTTTAACAAGTTTCAATTTCAATGCACAGAAACTTTGTAGTTCCTAATCAAACGCAACATTTTGTTGCGTTGTACTGTATTCTAAAATTAGGTTCTGTAATTTGATATCCATATAGAGTGGGTTTTACAAGAATATGTTATGCACCATTTTTTCGTAGCAGCCATTTTTTATTAACAAGAGTATTTATTACTTATAACTGCTTGTCATCAGAACTAATATGTATTCTAAATTTCAGCTCAGACCCTGGGAAGTGGATTAAACTCCACTCATAAGATTAGACCTAAACATACTTACAAACATTGCATTCGAATTTGCAATTATGTCATTATATTTTTACGTCATATTGTTTCTAAAAAAGCCACTATAATTTATCAGATATAAATAGAACAAGAATAAATAACTGAATCACATGTAAGTAGTTAATGTGTGTAGTTTTTAATCCATGTCTGATTGAATATATGACCTCATCGACGAGTAATTGATTAAAAAACATTGACAAACAATCATCAATAATAGTCAATACAGGTTGTATCCAATAATTAAGGTATATAAAAATAATGAAGACTTCAATTATTTCATTTTCTCTCAAAAAGCGTAAAGGTTATGTTGTAATTCCGAACAAATAATATATTATATTTATTGTACAAAGTTCAACTTTACGTTCCATTGTCAGATAGCCCCTATTGCAACATTGTGCCGATCTACATTTTAAAATGTCAGTTTTAACGTGGAAGGTAGAATGCGCTAGAACGTGGGCGTTTTAGCTTAGTACTTAAGGTTATCAACGCATCCAAACAACAGACCATCAATAGAACTATAACCCTACTCGTTTCTATACACTTAAAAACCAATTAATATGTTGATACCGTTGGGTATTTACTATCCTACAACTCGCTCTTACAAGCAATAAAATAAAGCAGAATTGATATGATATCATATGATATGACACCGCAATTTTAAGCAATGGATATGCTCCTTGAAATATCATGGGTGAGGTAGAACATCACTAATATAGAACTCGTAATTTATTCGCACTTCCGTTATGTAGATTAAAGATGCCAGTACCCATTAATAAAATAAATTTGGCAAAAAATAATAAAAACATAAACATAAACGCTTTCTACACTCATAGCCCCACATAAGGATTTTCTCCTGTGTCGTGGGTGCCATGGACACACAAAGACGAATACACAAACACCTAGACCCAGAACAGAAATCTCAACTTATCATTCAGATGTCTGTCTGGCCGGGGATCGAACCCGGGACCCACTGTGTGTTAGACCGGTATGGTGACCGCTCCACCACGCGAATCGTCCATCCAATCCATATACGTCGTATATATATTATTTAATAATCTTATATTTGAAACATCCCGTATAAGGCATTTATTAAGAGTACAAGGAAATGATCGCGCAGATGAAGTCCTATTAGAGAATCTAGCGCTAACGATTGTAGATGAAAACAAACGAAAGAACAATGGCATCGAAATATCTGACATTCGAATGGTGTATGGTAACGAGCTGTCTCGTACAAGGTCTACGGCCTGTGTATTAGCGAAAATTATGTCTAACACGGCTATTACTGTTCTTGTATAATGTGTATTTGTGGTTGTTGACTTAAATGTAGACTGAACAATGAAAAGGGAATAACTGTATTTAAACAACTCAAATGAACTGACAGGCACTTTATGAACCTTATAATAAACAAGATTATGAGCATAAAACCGTATTAAAATTAAAAATAAAGTTTAAATAACATAATAAATGTAAATAAATAAATCAGCAGGGGTTAAATCTCAATAAAGCAGCGATCAAGTAAAGTTTTCACCTTTTCGTCTTTCCGCATAAAGTTTAAATATTTTATGAGCGGTTGTATCAAATATGCAAAAACCATTTGTAAGTTATGTATGACGTAAAACAAAAAAATCTAACCGATTGACAGCTCTATAATAGTTGTAATTTATTTAAAAAATCATGGCTTTGTCGATGATTGTAACAAGAAATCTTGATTAGTATTTATTAGGCACATATATTTTTTTTAATTATTCGTAAATTGATACTAGTATTGTTCTGTTAACATTACATGAAAAAAAAAAACAAAACGATATTAAAAATATATTTACAATATTTTTCAACGTCATCAAACAACCTAGCCCGAGAGCCACGAAGCATTCGCGTTTTTCGTTTGACGCTTATACTGTTGGCGTTGAGAATCAAAAACAAATATATATCTATTTTTATAAGGCTTGAAATT
The DNA here is from genome assembly GCA_002930495.1 of Cecropterus lyciades. Classification (NCBI taxonomy): domain Eukaryota; kingdom Metazoa; phylum Arthropoda; class Insecta; order Lepidoptera; family Hesperiidae; genus Cecropterus; species Cecropterus lyciades. The sequence goes on along the minus strand of MOOZ01000214.1, from coordinate 38,659 downwards.
TCGCTGCAAATTTTAGGGAAATTTGCCGAAGTTTGTTAAATGTTTACGTGTGCGCCAAGAGAATGTTTCGTGGCCCTCGGGTAAGGTCGCTCATATAAAGAAATGACGCAAGAATGTTCGTGTGAACATTATACGTTATGTGTATATAAGATTTGCTCTTTAAAATAAATCACTCGAATATAATCTTCGTGTGATTTGTAGAGTTTAATGTAAGGTATGTTATTAAACCTTGATAGACTCGCTGATGAGATTTTTGATGAGCTCTTGAATCGTGGTCACGGCAAAAACTGGCGACTTTTCGCTGTGACCATGATCCATATATCTGAATAGAAAGATCGGCAAAAAGTATTCCCGGAGCGCTATGACATGGGGCTCTTCAAATAGGTGTGAAAAGAGCTCTCTTTCAAAGCTGACAATGTATTGGCGACTCCCCTGGTGTTGCAAATGTCCGTAGGCGACGGTGACTACTTTCCATCAGGTAGCCCGTCTGCCTTATCGTTAGGTTTAGGTATATAAAAAACAATAAATAAAAAAATAATCGCATTTCGTGAGTACCCGTTATGGATTAAAAGATACATTCTTGTTCATCAGACCTGGTATTTTAATAGTCTGAGCGAGCAAGATGATTTTGCCTGTTACTTCGCTGCCATAGATTGCAGTTTTGCAAAGGTCACCAATTTTATTGCATGTTAAATTTATAGTTACAAAAAAGATTAATACCTATGATTTTGGTTTTTCGGAACTTGACTAAAAAAGTCAGGTATCATAAATTAGATAGAACAAAGGTCTGCCCCAGGTTGTTATTTACAACCTAGAACTATACATTAGGAATCACTAATACGAATTGCATCTCCTTATGATTTATATTAACACTGTATTCATCGAAATGCACATACCGGTTCTTCGTCTTTAGTCTAAAAGACTCCAATATCATATTTATTTCTTTAAGGTATATAAGATACATACAATTGTACAATCAAACAGATTTTGTGTAATGACAAAGAAGGAACAGAAAAGTTTTAATCAAATAGACAAATAAACACAGCACAAAAACAGCAGTAACAAAGACAAAAGTCGTGTAACGGTTACACGGTGATCCTGAACTCAATATTTTTATAGATAATAATTTCAAGCACCTACAGCTATGAATACATTAGGTGCGCTCGAGTGAGCCGGTGGCATTTGACAATTAAGGCGTTTCATCAAGTCAATTGCTACACTTCCCGCTGCCGGCAGTTGCCACCGATAATTGTAAAGAACGCTATCACGATGGTAGATTATAGGAATTAGGTCAGTTTTAATACAAGCTACTGGTGAAATGTGCAACATCTTTTGTTTATTGATTAAAGATAAGATAAAATTCTAATAATAATAATTCAAAATCAGAAGTAATTGTCCCTTTTCCTTCATATAAACGTTTAAGCGCTTTCTACACTCATAGCTCCACAGTAGGATTTTCTCCTCGTGGGTGCCATGGACACACAAAGACGAATACACAAACACCCAGGTCCAGAACAAAAATCTAAACTCATCATAAGTCTGTCTGGCCGGGGATCGAACCCGGACCCACTGCGTGTCAGACCGGTATGGTGACCGCTCCGCCACGCAGGTCGTCACTATACCAGTGACGATACCATAATATTATAACATAATATATACCATAAGTGCATAATACCTAATACATTATCAGAAGTAAAGCGTAGGCAGTGGAAGGCAAATATGTTTTTTATGAAGTTGTCTTTGATAGAAGTACACCTTCACGTAGGATTGCAGTTTTTGTAATAAAGAATAGGATTATTGTCAGCGTCCTTGTATTAATGTTCTCCAACCTTACTTTGGGTTAGAATTTGTTGTATTTTATTTAAAGTGTCTCCCATTTATATCTTTTTGGTAATCAGATTACTTCACATCTAATTTGGTGTCCGACATTTGTAATAATTCACCAGTGATTTGGATCAATTTTCTGATCTCTTATGCCTATTCCCAAAAGTATATTGTTAGTCGTAGCAATATTAAATATTCATATATGCTGCTTTTTATCTCCATCGCTTGACGGTTTCCTTGACATTTTGAAAGATAATGGACCATTCTTAAATTCGAATCTATAAAATTTCAAATAATAATAGAATACATTTTTTTTTAATTTACTGAAAATTAGTACGTTTTAAAACTTAATTATAATATCTTCAGGAAATTCACCATTAGCGCTATTCATACGAATGAATAAATGTTTTATCTTCCCACGATATGTATTGTGTTGTCTTATTATTGTAATAATAATTATGACTACCAAAATCCCAATATCTTTTTTGCTCTTAATCCTCATTTAGTCATAAATAGCATGCGCCAACGTGCCGCGTGCATTAACATTAATTCACTTCTTGAAATCGGGACCCACACAACAATAGACTCTGATATGCTCCAGCAATCTTAAAATCTAGTAAAGGTCGCTGATGTCATAGGTCAAACGATTATTGGAACCTATTCTTTTGTTCAACTTCTCTGTCATATCATAACTCTGTCATATCATAACATGTTTAAGTTTTTCAAGCAGTGACCTTGTATTTTTTGGTGATTTAGAAGGACGTAGTATTAGATCATCACTACGGTTTTTCGTTAAATACAAATAGTCCCGTACCATATCGCACCTTGTAAAATTAGACAAGAAGGTGATCGATCTTTTGATAACTAATTCTAATGAATTTCATCAATAAGCAATCAAACATATATACAAAGTTATGGAGTTATAAACATATTCGATAATAATTGAAAACAAGATGTAGATAACAACGAAGTTTCGTAACTTTGTTTGCTGGCACGTGGATAAGTAATATTTAATAGCGGGTTTTTGTAATAGTGAATTGTACGCTTATAAGATTAAAGATAATGTATGAAAAGGTTCGTTGAGGTTATTCGTGTCGGTAAGTCAATACGAACTAAAATTCCTACATGATATATTATCAATTCATAAATTGTCAATAACGTTTGACGACTTTGAAAGGCTTAAGCCCGCATATAAACACGTTATAACTGAAACCGGTAGAGCTGTAGTTAGAAGATAAGGTTGAAGGAAAATAGTGTATATTTTTTGAAACTGCGATAAACGTTTCCAGTAATCACTGAAGGTAGCAAATCTTGTTTTGGTACCGTTCTGCCTTATAATAACACTGTTAAACTATGTTGTATTCTAGTTTAAAGGGATTCCACAGGAGTCTTCGCATCCCTTAGCGACCTCAGATTGGATTCCGATACTATCTGGGGTGGATTACAGATATCAATGAATATAAAAAAAAGATGGGCTGAATGCTCGTACTACCTCTATTTCTACTTTACCTACTACCTCTGTTTTACAAAAAAAATACCGACCAAATGTTATCGATCTTATTCGTTCCCTTTAATTATTATACTTGTTTACGTTATTAATTAAATAATTTGTTCACAGGGCGTTAAAATCAAAATGGACGACGCGGGCAACATACTCATCAGGCGCTACTCCAAGAGTAGTGTATTTGTGAAGAGTACGGCGGCCACCAGCAACGAGGAGACTGCTATAGGACAAGACATCATAAAGCTACCAGGATATGCTCTTGAACAGGAGAAGATTTTTAAGGTAATTTAACTTTCTATCATTTGCATAATATATTCGAAAAGCAACGATCTGTGAATTTCGATAAATTACTTTCAAAACATCAAATTCTTAACTTAACTTCTTAACTTAATTTCGAAATAGATCATGTGGAAGTAAGTATAATCACATATGATCAAATATAAAAGGAATAATTAAAGCACCATAAAGCTAAAGTAATAAAAGAATATCGGTAATAGATATACCATTACCATTAAACATATCCATATAAATAGACATATTATTAAAACTGGGTTTTGTGGGTTATTTTGGTTTTATTTATTAACTTGTTACATTTGGTTCGGTTCGTTGTTTGTGTCTAAATTATTTTCATCCTTGACATTTCAAGTTCCATAATTTATCCAAACATTATTCATAATTACACAAATTAGAATTTCTGAAATTATGTATTCGAAACCATGCTCGCTTTTAATGGTTACTTTAATGGTTAACATTTAATGAATTTGCTTAGCAAATTCCAGTAATTAGTGTTTCTTGTTACATCCTACAGTAATTTTACCGACAATATCGTAATCAAGTAAAATTTGGGCAACTTTTATCTTTAATGCTACTTAAGTTGCAACACTTAATGTAACGTAAACGCCGTAAAACTCTGAGTACGGATTGGAGTTTAGATGGATAATTTCGCTTGACTTTGTACATGTCAGTTTAAAATTAAATGAGGTAACATCTTTCAAGTTGCTATAATTACCTTTATATTAAATAACGCACCAAGACATAGCAATTGTTTCCATTAAGTCCATCTAAAAACCATGCGTCTATGATTTCCGTACGTTTCGTCACAACTAAAGACAATGTAAGGAGTGAGTCTAAAAAGCCGAACATTACTCTTAATGTTCGTTGCATTGTTCGTTGGTCATTTGTGGTGCATCACGAGTAAATTCGTTCACGATTTTTACTTTGACCGTGGCATTGCCTAATAACTTGTCTCTAATGTTCTTACAAAATCTTTTACCATCATCAGAGGCATCTTTATTCAAGTTCTCATGTCTTCTTGACGTTATTATAAATATTACTGCGGTAAAACCCTTTCTTCAATATAATAAAATATATTTTCAATTAATCTTTAAACACACATTAATAAGTATTACCTTAATATATGACTTTATAGAAAGTAAGGCAGTAGTTAGCTTTAGATTTTCAATTAAACAGGTCGAATCAAACAATAGAAGATCCATTTCCTAGTAACAAGAAACGTTCGTTAGAAATTCATACACCATTAACTACCAGTTTTACGTAAGTACTCGCTAGAACAATGAGAGAAGATAGCACTATTAAGTAAGGAAAAGAATGGTCATTGCCTCACTTATTTGTTCGAATCTTATTCTATTTCCTTGGGAGTAATGAAAGCGATTTCGCAGAAAGCAAAGTGCTTATTGTCTATTGCCAAAGCCAAAACAATGAACAGTCGCAGTTTCAATTAATAGCTATTGTGATAGCATTTACATATTTCCAGTAGAATATTAAATTTAAAGCATCTAGATATGAGTATTATGCGGAATAGTTTGCTATACCACATTACGTTTGTGGATTTTCCTAAATTCCTCTAAAGGCAAATCTTGTATTCTTAAATGACATTAATCTAACACCCACGTGACATAAATTCGATTCCATAATGTTATTCTCGAATTGTAAGCACTGCTTGTTAAAAGTTCCTTCGAGACAATACTTAATGTCGAAACTAACTGATCCCTGAGATTTTTTGTACGATCCGTCAGAGTTCCCACACCGAATTCCCTCGTGACTAAATTGATATAAAACAATGTTATCGTGTTCGTCCATGTCAACCGGGTTGTGGTTTCCGAGAGCTCGGGTATAAAGTGTCTGTTTATTAAAGTTAATTAAAACATAAGGATCAAATGTCAGAAGGATAATTCTAAGAAGTCGTTTGGGAACATCGTTTCATAATGTTTTAAGCATGTAATGTGTTAGTGCTATGAACTAAATTGAAACATTACCGTCGACGTTTATTTTGAAAATTTTTAGTAAAATCCACCTTCGTTGTATACTATCTAGATGTATATCTATTATTACATAATACAATGGTAAAATATCTAAAGTTCTCATCTTTCAAGCAATAATTAAAGATTCAATATATCATCAGAGAATAGGGAACTATCAAAACAACAGGACACGTAATAGCCAATTACATAATACAACAATACCGTGGGTTAACAATTAAAATTCTCCCAAACGTGCTTTCAAAGTACATATGTCCAATGACTTACGAATATTGGAGGCGGCAATTTTTATCGATTCCATCGACAACTCTTTTCACGTTGTCTGGTTGCATTTAGACGGACATCTTGATGCAGTCGGCTGCGCGTGGAAACGCATCAGTTGTGTAATGACTTTATAGGCCTCATTCAATTTCGAAGATGCACCTGACTCGGCAATTTATTTTTAGGGTTCCTCTAAACATTACACAATTTTAAAATATTCGAAAGTAATTTTCAGAAGTAATAAATTACACTAATACCTGCCTTTTAATAAAAAATATACTTAAAATTATGACACGGGATGAATTAGAACAAATAATTTATTTTATTTACTGTAACTTAGTTATAGTACATACAATTATTCATCTTCTAATAACATAAACACCACAAATTAATAGTACTTTAGCCGATATGAATGTATAGTATGATGAATAATAATCAAATACTAAAAGACACGCGTAAAGAGCATCAAGAGTAGTAAAATATTCCATAACGTCAGATCTATAGCGTAGCCTAAATATTGAATGAATCATAATCCTGTGACTTTATAGACAAGATCCATTCACTCAAGTATAGACTTACTTTGACTTGTCTAAACGAGGTTCACGCTTGGCCGGTTGCTTTAAATTCAATATCAGACCATTGCATTTGTTTGATCGAGCGATTGTCTTTTCATTACCGACCGAAGTCTTGTTATGTAATATTAATTTGATAAGATCATCAAAGAGATTATATTGATTCATCTACTGCTTGAGTTGATGTTTAAAGTGCTGTAAATGAAGTTGAGTTATTCCACTTTCTTTGATGGCTATCAGCAATTTTGTATTAATTAAATTAGTTGGTGTAATCTACATCTAATGATGATTTTTAAAATATTCAAAGACCCTTGTCATCGATGATGTCTCGCGTCTTGAGTACCACATGTCAATTCATTCTTAATATGAACGTGAAACTTGATCGTTTGGTTAGGTTTAGAAATAAAATTAGTTAAGTTCATTTACTTTAATTTATTGTGAAACAGTAAAAAATATATTTGAATTCTGTATTATTATGACGTCCATGTGATAAAACTTTGTCGCAAATAGACTTGGGGATTCTTTACATCTTAAAGTTTATCTCACGTTTTTGCTTCCTAACGTATTCAAATCTCTTTACGTTCATTTACTATAATTATTCTTTTTAAATAAATATTGTTTCTTTACTTTTAAGGTGAGTCATAATTATTTCCTATATGCAAGATACAATGATTCTAAATTATTAAAAGTATTTATAAGATTCTAACCATTATTTGGCAATTCTGGTAGTCTTATATGTTGTAAGACTAAATTAAATTTAACTAGAGTAGATTCCTGAAATGTATACGGTGGTAGTAGTCTCTGTAGTTTGATAAGGAAAGCACCACCACAACACCTATTTCTGCCTAATAGTAAGGGAGATGTACATATCCGAGGCGTACACTTAGACCTCAGAGGTAGCAAACCATCTTACCTGGGGTCGATTACAGATATCCATGGGCGACAATTTCCACTTACGATCAGGTGGAATGATACTCGTTTGCTACTTCCACTTAATAAAAAAATCAAAACATATATCTAACTATGCTTCATTCTACAGCTATTCGACATGAAGAAATTCCAATCGAACGTGAACCGGGAGCTGCGCCGAGCGTACCCAGACCGCAAGAGGCTGGAGACACAGTGCCTGTCGGCTGTCGCGTTCGTCAAGTCCGACGGCGATCTCTTGGAGTGCCCCATCTGGGTCCTCGTCATCAACGTCGTCGCTATGGACATGCTCAAGTCTAAGTTGCCTCCAGGTTAGTAGAATTAACTGACTCTCAATGTTTTGCTGGTAAAATTATTTGTGTATCGACTACCGCTCAATCCTTACTATTCCTCAGAGGAGTCATGTTTGACTTCGAGTATCTCTAAGTAGTTCATAAAGATTTTCGATTTTCTAAATCTACTACTGTGTCAGGAATTCCAGGAACACGATGGAAATAAAGTTTACTTAGCCTACTCACTTAAGTTATTTTTCAGTAATTTCTATGATTAATAAAAAACACGTGTAATATACTAATTAATAACATTTAATAGAAATATAAAGTTGTACGTTCTCGTAGATCTTGTATCATCGGACAAGCATTTGTCTACATTTTATATCCTAAAAGGAAATGTATGTCTTTGTATGGGTTATTAAATTTTCTCAGAAGTTTTCACGTATTCTTATCATTCTTAATAAATTATTCATCACATTTGTAATACATAGAGACGTATACACTACACGTAGTGAACAAATATTTGTGTAGCAGGGTTACAACTTAACGTAACTATCATTTAACCATTTAAACAGAAATGTGGATGCCCAAATAATATATATTT
>MOOZ01000214.1:17872-29949 GCA_002930495.1 Cecropterus lyciades | reverse complement strand
TCAACGCGACAATTTTTTTGTTCATTGTACAATATTTTTTGTTCAAGGAGAGGAAGTGAAATACCATCGATTTTTCTTACCATTAAAACAATGACATTTACGGGACATTTTTTGCTTGATATGGTTCATTCAGTAATAACTATGAGCCGTGTATCCGGGTGACAAAGACCTTGACTACATAACAGTCATAAAGCGCTTTCTGCTCAGTGATCACTTGAAAGCTTACACACACAGATACATTACGCATGTATTACGGATCTAGTTATTAGACTACTATTGTGTGTTTATTTACGTAAAAAAATGACAGTGTCTAGAAGTTTGATATTTGATACATTTTATTTTTTGGTGCAGACGGACAATTGAAAGTTGTTTAGATTCAAAACTAGAACTAAATCTAAATGCATCATTTAGGTGTCTACGCCGGGTATCGAACCCTTTATGTATCAGACCAGTAGCGTGACAACTAATTCCGTTGGGGATTATAATATTAGTTAGAATAAAAAGTTATGTATGTTAACAATTAAAGTAGTATGAATGTAAATGATAGTTAAACCATAGTAACGAATAAGCCTAAGTTGTACACTCGACACTTATTGCCTACTTTCCCTAGACTTCACATCAATAATAGGTATAATTACGACGACTCGCGTGGTGGAGCGGTCACCATGCCGGTCTGATACGCAGTGGGTCCCGGGTTCGATTCCCGGCCAGACAGACATCTGAATGATAAGTTTAGATTTCTGTTCTGAGTTTGGGTGTTTGTGTATTTGTCTTTGTGTATCCATGGCACCCACGACACAGGAGAAAATCCTAATGTGGGGCTTTGAGTGTAAAAAGCGTTAAAAAAAATTGCGTTCCAATATCCTACATCAAATTATTATTAAAGCTTTAACAAAAAGCTTTCAAAATAATATATCGCTAATACTTCATAAAACAAAAGCTTTAGGCAATCACGATCTCCGCAAAAAACTCATAAAAGCGCCCTTAACATCACTCATCACACATCTTGAGATCATTATACGTGCAAAAAGTCTAAATCGAGAAATCCCATTGTATCATTAGCATCATTGTTACAACTAAATGGGACAATCCAACACACGTGAATACTACTGCCCTTTATAATATATTAAGTTTCATTGTAGGTACAATTTGTCATTAATCGAGCGTTGACTGTATGTACAAAAGGAAAACGTTTTAATGCCAGCTATTTATGAAACGACAACACGAAAACGACTTGTAATATAATTCAGTTTAACGCCGCTTCGACATAAGGAATTAATATGTACTATGGACACCAAAAACTCTCTGGCCTGAAATTAAACTAACCTTAAAAGTCACCTAGAAAAATTGTTAAATAAATTGATATACCTCATTTACAAACATGTGCATAATAATTGAACAGAATACTAAATAAATTAGCCATTGAAGAAATGTACATATCAAAGACATTTTAACTTATCGATCCAGAGTCAAAGTATTAAGTTCATTTGATGAGAATGGTGGTCTAATTATAACAAATTGCTTAATCAACTCGCGTACGAAGTCGGTGCATTAGTGGCGCACCTTAGCGATGACTATTCTTTGTCGGTATAAATAATTATAAAAGGATAAAAATGATCGCACTACCGTCTCATTGTAGGGCAGGGGTTCAGAATAATTGGCACAATCATCATGATGAATGACAGGTGAAATGCTGGTGGTCTACATGACGCAAATCGATTGGTACAACATCGTTAGACCTTGATATTACAATGTTGGTGATGTGCTCGCATATGACGTCATCTTACTTCGTTCTTCTGATTTTCTGTATTCTGATGTTCTTTTGATTTTTAGTATGTTAAAATTAATTAAAATGGACTCGTTATACAAACTTTTTAAAGATACGATCATTTATTATTTAATACGTTTCCATTAACTTTACACAAATACCATCTTTTACAATAATCTAAATTGAATAATAACTAAAGATAGTATTTGGTACAAAAAAAATCATTGAAAAAAATATTTATACTACAATATTATGAACACTAAAACAACATTTATTAAAGGCTTAGTGCAACAATTTTATTCGTAAAATAAATTACAATAATTATAAGATGTTAATAAGTAATTCTGAAAACACAGATAAAATAAAATCAACACAGAGTAAATATGACTGAATTAGGCAATAGTAATATCGACTATTCATCTTAAATTGGTATAATTATACCTTAGACATAGAAATAATAATTACAGCTTTATGATTCGAAACTGCTTCTGTTTAAGCAGACGTATAATCAGAAATATATTAAGAACACCAAGCCTGACCTAAATAAACGTTGAGAAACATATTGCTCGTTCAGATTGAACTTAGATATAATAAAATACTTCAGATTCTCACAGTCCACTTTTATAATGAGGCCGATTGCCTTTTCGGTTAAACGCTACTGAATTGAAAAGATTTTTTTATCACTGTACCTTAGGTTAGTGGGACTTTAATGTTGAAGTAGTTCTCAATTCAAGTAACAGTATGGTAGTAAAGGAAATACCTAGTGAATTTTCAGTAAGAAGTTAAATGTAAATATGTACGTATTGATTTGTAATGATAAATATTATTAAGCCTAAATTAAAATGCCTAGATACTACTTAAACTGCGCTTTCAATCTTTGTTTTTAACAAGACGAAAAAACATATGTATTATTAATGATAGAATTTGTACATTAGTTCCTAAGAATTGATTTAAGTTCTTCAGTTCTTCAGTGACTATACAATAAACTTGAAGTGCGATATAAAGTGAATCAAATGAAGCAAAGATCGAAAGAAAAACTAGTTAAAATAGCAAGTAAATCACAAAATAACATTAAAATTATTATTTTTTTGTACGCAACTAACAAAATAATTCGACGAATGTGTGCTAATTGTGAATTAGCATAATATTGAATGTAAAATATAGCTCTCAAAGAATTCTTATACAAAACGTAGGATGTTTGTGATTATTTCAAAATTCGTATAAAAATCGTTATTTCCGCAATAAAAATAATATTCTCAAGTTCATTGCTAACACGTTAATAGAGCTTCGCATTCTGTTATTTTAAAATCAATACTTGTTTTTATAATAAGTCTCTTTTAAACATAAAAAGTCAACTCAAACCTACTATGTGTTTTTGATCTGTGCAATACAAGTACCGACATAAAAAGCACATAAGCTACTGGTTATTTATTTCATAGATCCAAAACTGAGTGAACGGATTATTGAATCTTGTTTTCTTAATTACTATTTAAGCGCTTTTTCCCTGCCCTGCCCGCTTGGTTTATGTGGCACGGTAAAAATCTGTGCCAAATTTCATCCAAATCCAATCAGTTGTTTTGCAGTGGTGAAAGAGTAAAAAACCCATACAACCTCACAAACTATCGCATTTATGATATTAGCAATATTGTCTGTAAAGAACTAGAACTCAACTACAGATATGAAAATCAACTATTTAACACTTCTGACCTTTTGACCACATTCAAATTTAAATTTATTATTATTATACTACCAATATTAAGTATACTCTATAGATTAGGTCAACATTACAAAGAAGAAATATAATACAGAACATCGTCTAATACAGTTTAAACGACCCAAACTTTAATATACATTAGATGTATAAAAAGCTTAACAGGAAATTATTTTGTCCAAACCATTTTATTACTAAGAGCGCTTAATATAAAATTAAATTAAAATCTAATAAGCGTTGTACATGTGTTCGGAATTCATTTCCGCATACATGTATGATTGTATACGTATGTTATAAACTAATTAGTAGTTATTTTATAGATTAACTTAATAATATGGTTTAATAAAATTGTTCAAGATTATTTGTGTATTTGTTTAGAAATAAATTACCTTAGGGTGTTTATTTAAATTCTTGATACACATTTGTTTTTCATGATACGTTGTAATTAAATAATTCATTGCACATTAATATTCATTGGAATAATATAGTTTAAGACCTTGTAGACCTGGTCGAATACTCGAAAGATTGGCAGGCCCTGACGCAGGATAGAGAGCAGTGGAGGCATTTGGGGTAGACCTTTGCCCAGCAGTGGGACAACGTAGGTTAAACAAAAAAAAGACATTGTAGGCATAATAACATAAAAGTTAGTAAAACTAAATCGTAAGTAATTGGGGCAAATAAGTGTGCAATCAAATAAAACTTCAATATTGAAATAACTTTAATGCTTTATCGCATGTAAAATATCATAAGATCCAACATACAGATAAAATTGTTGTTTAAAAGAAACGCAACATTAAAATAGTATCAAGTTTATCAAAGAGAAGCATTTATGCTCAACACGTGTCATAGCGGATAAATCACCTAACACCGAGGTACATGACAAAGACATACTGCTTCAGTGAAGGGTGAGCTACATTTATCTTGGAACAGAAAAATGGTCCATTACAATAATGCACTACGAACAATATTTATCAAAGCGCCTACGTGAGTTATATGACGACGCTTTCAGCGTTTTAATGTCGCTAAAGCTCGCTCTTTTGCGATTAAATGTCATTATCGACAACTCAAAGGATAGCTCAGAGATTAACGGCTTTGGTTTCCAAACATTTACATTGGTCCCATGCTAACGTTGTACAAATATTACAAGGACTCAATCGTCAGTCACGCGTCATCAACATCACGATAATTACCATTGAATAGTGTATGAGCAACTAAACGATTGTAGCTTATCTACGGAACCACAAATGATACATTTACCTTGTCTCCGACCTCCGCCAACTTCAGCCCCCACATTATACAACACAACAATGAACCGACCTCAACACTTATCATTAAGAAACGACTAACGAACATACAAAATTTAATTTTCGTAATGCAACGTTCTCACGCAAAACAGCGAATGTAGATACCTCTCAAACAAACGCGACCTTGAAGCGAGCCAAGTTATTTTAGCCAAAGAAAATTTTCCGATGCACCTACAATACGGAAATGAGAAAGTAATAAAAAATAAAATTGCCGGTAATGCTCTGTCCGACCTCAAAACCGGGATCATCAATGCAATTTCTCGGAATAAATGTGGTGCTATTCAAAAGTAGACTGGTTTTTTGATCGCAAGGTGATCTGCATCATATAAGTTGCATATTGACTTTATTCGTAGCCGTCTCCTCGTATCCGTAAACGAAGAAGATGATCAATAAAAACAAAATACTGTTAGGTGTTTAAATTACACGAATGTATGTTTATCGACTGTTACATTACATCTACTTCCGCTTATTAGAATAATACAGGCTAGGAAATCTAAGAATATGATTAATCGTAAATATTCATGGAAAATAAGTTTCGCAGTTTCGTGTAATTTTATTACAAATTACGAATCTGATTTAGTTCTCACATCACGCAACCGCATCAACTATGCAGTCCCTCACTTCTCAGTAGTCTGCTTATTGTTGTGCAACAATGCAATCTGCCTTCGATCTCATGATGTATTGCACCTCATTTCACTCAGCGTACTGCAAATTTCTAACTTATCCCAACCATATTGCCAGCTTAGCAACTATCTACATCCAATATTGGTTTTGCTCAAATCATAGCAAATTTATGGGAAAGAAACCGCATTGCGAGATTCCCTTGATTTCCCAGTCCGGATAAGATACGCTCATAGATTTCCTGCAGTGGTTTCGCGGTCGAGCCACTGTTTATCGGTTGTGGAACTCAAATAAATCTATTGAATAACGTATCTAATGTTTTCTATGTGCAAGTCGTGACACTACCGTGGAATAGGGACGGAACGCTTAAACTTTGTGTCGTCGAACTTGTAATCTTGTTCGTATTGTTATGTTTTTGTTACAATATTTCCGTGTAACCCTCGACTTCAATGTAATGAACGAACTGTTCCGTTTCCGTCGGAGTCGAGATTCGAATGCGTTTGATTGAATTTTAATGAACTCGCGTTAGAATCAGATACGATCTTAATGTCACGGTGAGCGTAAAATAGTTACGCTCTCGTACTTTTCGCAGTTTTCTAGTGTATGAAATTAATCTTGAAACAAAGCATTGTGTACATAACATGCAACACGACGGCACCAGACCGACAAATTTCGATTTCATCATCAAGGTCGTAGCACGTATTCGTGACTATCTGTGGCATAACTAGATCGGCAAGTCCAAATGGAACCACTTACCTATATACCATTACTGCAGATCCACTTTGAATTTGAAACGACTGGTAATTGAAACATTAATCGTGGTCATACTTAAATCGTGACCAATATTATGCAAAACAGCACGAGTCAATAGGAAACCCGCTGTGATTGAAGTACGAAATTGAATTACATTGCGATAAATATGAAAGTAGCAAAATTCCTCAAACAATGCTCGAATAATCTATATAATTCTAGAAAATGATTCTATACCTACTATTCCTATAAAAATAAACGTGTTTAATGTTTAAACCTGTAGTGTTTATTTGCACGTGTCCAATTACGAATACAAACTAGATATAGAATTAATCACTGATGCTTCAAACCTATTAGTCTTTAAGTTTACGATGTAGAACATGTCACGGGTCATTGAAGGTGCCTTCTTTGACTTTAGTCTATTGCGGTGCTCCTTTCAAAGCGGTCATTTTATTTGGTCATTCAACTGCAATAAAATAAATCTATTAGTTTTGTACTGTTTGTGGGAAATATGTAGTATGTATCAATATCTATTCACCTCAAATCAAGCATTACTAATTTTAAACCCCACCAATTGTCTGATTACGAGATGGTTAGAGAAATATTCCAAGTTTACTGTAATATTTCTCTACCACTTAACATTCAGATCATGGGCTTCGCTAATCTGGATTCTAATCCCGTGCTAACATCGTGTCTGTGGTATTTCTACGCATCTTTTATAGTGAAGATGTTAATGATTATAGTGCTATCGTTGTCTAAAATGTAGTTTTTATTTTAATTTGTCGCTTTCTAGTAAATTTTAAATATTTTTTTTAATTTTGTTTACATATGATTGTTAGTATGTTTAAGTAAACTAATATTCACCTCAGTATGAAAGATTTTATGAATTAATTGTCATTAAAACCCACCATACGTAAATCCATATTTTCTTCTAGGCAGTTGTTAATATTATGATCGAGTATTAATATTATTGATCCATAATTTGTATATACCATCTAATAATAGGCGTCCCAGCCAATCTTACAGTAATCGTTACAATTCGGGACCAGAGGGGTTAATAATTGCCTGGTGCATCTGCATATGAGTGCTTTAAGTATAACCGCTTCGTCATCCTATATAATTTGGTTTTATTTGGCGTCATTCCATATAAACAGACCTTTATGAACTCTCATACGATTGAACAACTCAATGGATTCTCTTATAATAGAATTCCGATCAAAGCACATTGTGAAGCAATAAGCTTTATATATACTCGATTTTGCAACCCGTTAAAAGCTAAATCACTCGGAGGATTACTCATAATCGCCAGCCTTGCAAGTGCTCCGATCTTTAGCGTTCGTGTAAGCTTCATTTATGCTAGGGATGTTGTTATATTCCATAGCTGCTAGGTGGCACTATATATCAAAACAGGAAAAAATCTTATATAAACCTTAATCCAATTATTTGACTGATTCAAATCATTTTATGTTAGGTAAAATAATTTCTTTTTCGATTATATATATTTTTATAATCTTATCAATTGCAGACATATTTTATTTCTCTAAATAATGGAGTTACATATGGTTCACAGCCATAAATACCTAAAATAAACATAAAATATAAATTTTATCTTACTTAAAAGTATTTGAAATACACCTGTTTTCTATAAATGCAGGTCCGCGATTTCGCTGTATGTAATGTATAATGATAACAAAGCCTAGTTTGAAACAATGTGTTCAATAAACCTAATTCAATAGTGACTTAAAGAACTTCAAGACATGCTTATCAAGGGATACGTACAAATTTTATATGAAAAACAAATACGATAAAATAACCAGAATGAGATACGTCGCACATCTCTAACAACCCCAGTTTACGCTTATGATTACAGACGATGGTACAGATAATGATTCAGTGAAGTGTAATGAAACCTCCAACCTTTAACGTCGCATGGCTAATAACCGTAGGTTATTCCAAGTCGTGAAGAGAAGTGATTGCCATCCGATCTCGGTATCACGACACGACATTCATGTCGCTGCCAGTTGTGCAAGCGCAGCTAAATGTTTCCAATTGTTGAACAGAACCTCTTTTAGATAATCGCTCCAGTGTCGCAGATACGTGAGCCTCAAATCCGATTTTTCGACAAAACTCTTTCATTTATCGTCAAAAAAATATCTGTTGCTACAAGGCTTACATCGAAAGTGTCTAAAATTACTTTTATCTTTAGTGATAAATTATCCGTGGAAATACTAAGATCTGTATCAAGGAATGTAGGTCAAACTATTTATGAAACTATTGTGTTGTACTCTGATAATTAAAACGATTGGATAAAGCGCGAACAGTTACGGGTTGAAGATTTATTATAGAGTTGTAGTCATTGGAAGTAACGTGATTTATAGATCATGTCTATTCTGCAACACTGTACAGAATACTGTCATGTTAGCCATTAACTTGCATTACTTTGAATGTATTATCACTCGTAGATAGGGTCGAGATATTTAATAACAAATGATTCAGAAAAACCTTTTTGTATCCCAAAGATAGACAAGATTTTTTGCTTGGGAATTTCTTCACCACACTGCTCCACTGCATTGACCGCGATTCATCAAAAATATCTTACAAAAAAAGTTTATTTCGACTGGTGCAAATCTTTTATCTTTTCTTTTTAAACAAATTTATTATTCAAATTCAAAACGGGATACATTCCCAGGTTAAAAAGATAACTTCATAATAATTCGATGCAATGGGTTATATAATATAAAAAGCGTAACCTTTGATGCAGACAGTTTCACCATTGACTAAAAAGACAATACCCGTAACCATAATGTCAATAATGGTTGATCTTCCTTTCCTCGTTATCTTAATAACGTGACATACATCAGAGATGATTCAAAAAGCTTTCTCTCTCTAAAAAAACTCAAAAAAATATTTATGCAAAAATACTTTAAAAGATACAGAGTTATATATGTCACCAAAAAGGTATCACTTATCAGTAAGAGCCTCGTGCTAAAATTAATAATATTAAAATGATACACAAAAAAAAGAGATAAAAACCTATTGAATATCTTTCTACACAAAATACTTTGACAATAGCCAGTTACTGATAAATCATATTAACATGTGCAAGACCGTCTTATAGGATAATTTGTTTTATTAGGCTTAGGTTAGGTTTGGTAAGGTTAGGATATAGACCATAGACCTGAAACTTAATTTCTCCTTTTACTTCTTCTGCAGTTCAAAGACCAATGGATATCAAGAACAGACCTCGCATCCCAATCCCAGACGAGGACCCCTACAGCATCGCCAGCTCGAACGCCAACGGATCAGGGTCTAGTGGAAGTTCAGGCGGGTATGGACACAACGGACACAATGGACATGGCGTGGTGGCTGCCACCAGGGAGCAGCTCATGATGCAGATGGGCCAGAGGAGAGGTGACAAGCCTCCGAAGCTGCCTCCGAGAGAAAATGGATACGGACCTGCTGATATTCCAAAGGTATTTTTTGCTCTGTAATAATAAACGGACATGCGTTTTATAAGTCTTGAGAGCTATAGCTAAAAATTAAAATTTGTTAAGCGCCCATGAAATAATAAGCGATTATACTATATTATAATGTATCAATTCCGCGATAATAATAGCCTAAAATCATATGTCGATTATACTATAATAGCACACAGAATATTTGTAACTTCTACATTTTTGATACATACCTACTTTTATTACTAAAATTTAGACCCTTGTACAGTTTAATTAATTCCATTTGCATGGATGTAGCTTATTTATCTGGTCAGTCTATAGACTACTTTTGATTTCGATATTTTTCGTTATTTAAAGATGTCGAAAGAAAGATTAAACATTTAGTGACGCCACTACACTCTTTGGTTTCAGACTTTCATATTTCCATTTTAAATAAAAACAGAACTCTAAAGAATAGGTACTTTTCATGTATCTCCAATGGTTAGCGAGTAATACCTAATTTTTTATATAATTGATAGTAATAATTATAATATAAAAGAAAAGAATATGGTACACATAGATTCATAGACTAGTAACTTCAGGTATGCTAATCTCCAGCAATGATGAGGCCAAGGCAGAGTATTATAATATGAAAACCGTATATTATAAGATTGACTTAATAAAATTTCAATTGAACCATACTGACCGTAAGCTTCAAATACCGAAGCACACATAATTCAATCTACAGTAGGCGCATTTATCGAAATAACAAAGAGCGCCCTTCATCCAGAATTAATTTTGATATAATGCCATTTTTATACCACTTACACTTACCATGCTTCTGTAAGATGGAATACAGATTAAACAAAACAATATTAAAATTACGTTACAAATAAGTTACATAAGGATTATTAAAATGAAACATTAAACGATTTAAATAAACTTAAATCAAGTAACTTAAAAAAATAAAAGGTAAAAAAAATGTTTTAATAAAATATTGTTATCATAGAAATATTATTATCAGTTTAGGACCTAATCTGTACTTAAATTGATTTTTTATATACTTTGCAGGTACATATTAAATTTTGAAACTCTCATATAAAAATCGAAACAGTAGACTTAGTTTATGGCAACGCGCTAGTGTGTATATTTCTTTACATAAATCGAAGCGGCTCTACAAAGGAATGATGTGGCATAAAATTTGCGTACATTCAAAAAGAACCGACATTGAAAATAAACTATTTTAGTCATAACACGTAAAATACTACCATTTTGGACGCAACACGTAAAGGTGGCTGTTCCTTGATATTGTATAAAGTTTTTTTTTAAAGATTTACTTTAAATATGTTTTTACATCTACATTTTAATTCGAAAAAACTGTGTCACTGGCAGTTGCCCGCGATTTCATACGCACAGACTATAGTACAAACATTCTATTTTAGGGGTGCAATATCAAAAAAACATTTTTAGTGTGTATCTATCTACGTCGTAAACTGGTACAACCATGGTACAACCATGATGCAACTTTTATGGCTTTAACTTTAGTAGTCTAAACTCTGTAATGATTAAGTCAATTTTGACGATAACTTCATAAATAAGACTTATAATTCATTTATATACTCACATTATTTTAAGTTACTTAGGAAAATGTTAAATACCATTATGAGTTCTCGGTAAGTGTGCACATAACATAATATCCGAAGATGCGGTTGGCAGCCGATGTAATTTTCTTGCAAGTGTAAATTGCATTACTACTTGCGTGCTACTGTTGCCTAAGTGGCAATTGCGAGCTATTTTTATTACATTTACAGTTTCTTTTGTGAAATTATACAGAATTTTATTGAAATAATTTGACAAGAACAATGAGTGAAATAATTCCTTTCTAGCAATACAGTTGCAGTGTTTTTGCTCTGTTTTTTAAATAGGTATGTTTTTTCATATTAAATTCTGCCAGTATCATGACCTCGTTACAATACATTGGTACAGATAAAAAAAACTTTCCTTAAAGCAATGTAACAAGAAATATTACTATAGTCCGTATAATCGTCGTATTTTGAACCTTAAAACCCAGTTTGCTACTCAATAAAAAGTGTGATTCAAATTTTATCCTCAATAAGCAAAAATATCGGAATCCAAATAACATTTCTTCTGATTCACGCAAAGGCTTTTATAAGAAATCATTAGCTCAAACCACAACATTAGTAAATCCTCCAAACGCATTTAGGCAGATAAGAAATGAATACCCTAAAATGCCCATAATGTATTAAGTGAGATATTTAGGTATATTTAATGAAATATAAAGAACACGGCCGAATTGGTGCGCACGGATTTTATTACGAAAAATATTAATCTACCTCCACATATACAACATCTCCCCTCTTAAATTTTATGTTTTATGACAACAAAAAAAAAAATAATAAAAAGAGAAGAAAAAAAAAAACGACTATTACAAAAAAAAACTTAAAATTATAAAGGAAAACAATTATAAG
>MOOZ01000212.1:1263642-1287100 GCA_002930495.1 Cecropterus lyciades | reverse complement strand
AAAAAAAACAACGAGTGTCTGAGAGTTCCCCATAATATTTTTAAAGGTAAAGTATAAATTCATAGTTGGCCAGTGTAGTTATCTATTGCCAGTTATAAGTACCTACCTGCTAGACAGGAACAAGTTCGTAATAGGCTGATAATGGGGGTTTAAATGTCGTCGGTTGAATGTCGATAATTAGTGCCACTTCAACCCTTGCCAGGCTATGTTGGTATGGGCGGTATTTTAAGTCCAATAGTTCGTCAATTTTATCTAATAGTTTCCAGAGTCATTGTTAATTAGATCCAGAGTTAATTTGACGTTTAATAAATAAACATAGTTAAATGAATTGTTATAAAAACGAAATATTTACCTCGCAACATTTTACTTAAAATTTAAAAGTGAAAACTTGTATTGTACAGGTAATACAAGTGCACATGCTGCAGGCTCTGGTATACAAAAGTTACAGGAAAATCAACCAAAACTACGTTTGGTACTTTGGCGACGGGAGATCTCCGCCAGACGAGTTTATCATGCCTGGGGAGCGGCCGTGCTCCCGCAATCTCTGTACAGAACTTGTATATATGCAGGATGTTGAGAAAACTCCGATAGCGTAATTTAGAATACGGTAACGCCATCTGTTGATGAGTAGCGAGAGGCGGCCATAGTACTTTATTTAATTTACCGCTTACGAGTTAGTGCAAAAATAGCAACATTTTTATTTACAGGTGCCATTAAAAAAAAAAACAAAAGCCAGTGTCACTCCCACAATAGCGACAAATCCAAGAATATCTTGATAATAAATTGACAAATATGTACATAACATACAGACTTGCACTAGATGACCTTTCTTTCATCGGATAAAAATATATTTAACAATTTTTCTAGTACAACACAATTTTTTCACTAGTATTTACGAATAGTAAATATATTAATCAAAAAATTGAATTTAAATCACTACTGAATATAATTTATCAGCACATATATAAATCGCACTTATATGAAACTGAAACACGTTTGTGAATGTAAACACTAGAAACATGTAGATACATATAATACTATGAATGTGAAGACAGTGAACAGAGGCGACGATGGTGCCAACTTGCGCGACTAATAGAGGTTCTATTTCTACCTTGTTGGTAGCTTTTGCTTTTAGAAACTGCAACCGCTGCAACTTCATACTGTAACTTTCGTGTGACGAATCTCTCATAATTTTTTTCATAACGCGCCTAAAGAAGTATAACTTCAAAAAAATGTAACCTAATTTTAAACTGTAATAATCTTTGATAGAATAGAGGAAATTAAATCAAATAGAGACTAAATGTTATCTCAAGATATGGACAATAGTAGAGTCATCTTTTTTTTCGATCCTTGGAATTTAATTCTTTAGTTTTAGTTGCTGCAATGCAATTATAAGCACATAGACAAAAATTCAAAGAATTCTCGAAATTTCTATCATTATTTATTCTCAGTCTTAAACTATTTTATTAAATATATGCGATGAAAAGAAAGTTTCGCATGTACCTATGTAATACGCGAAACATTCTTCTCATTATATGTATGGATTATGTTACATAATACATCGCTGCTTAGCAAAAATAACCGCACAATTCAAAAGTCATTAGTTTTAAGTTAAAAATACATTTTTAATCCAAAAAGGTATGTATTTTAAACTCATATTCAAATATGTTTAATCACTTTAATTTTATTGTTTAAAAAAACAGAAACAAAAAACATTGTTTAATTTTTACATGGCACTCCAGTAAAATTTTGCGATTTAGACTTATTTTATTATTAAATCCAAGCAGCGATGCTACGACGTTGTTGCCACAAAATATTTAAGTATAAAATGTCGTTAGTAACAACAAGAGGAACATTCTGGTTGGTAACAGGGCCGATTCCCAAGTGATTTGTTCAGAAATGTATCTTGCCAGAGCAGAAACTAAACTAGAGCTTGGAATAAAATGTAAAGTGGAAACAATATTTGATCTGTTGCTGATTTTAGCAAAACAACATAGACAATCTGTAAAAAAAAATGCCGTCACGGGACGCCGGGCAGATGTGAAACATCGAGTTCGTACAAGTAATACGCATAAAACACAAGATTGCGACAGGAACTAAATATATAGCATAATGAAAATAACACCATCTACGAACAGTATCCCGCACTAAGTCGAACTAACATCGCTACCAGCTTAGTTTTCTATACTTAATAGTTCCGAAAATGTATAACAGATGGCGCAATAATAAATACGGTGTGGCGATCGCTACGCCAACAATCAGGTTTACGTACGCCTATATATGTTTCACAACAAAAACGTTTTAACGTCAATTCATTATTGTTCCGTTCTGTTCCGTTTGAATTTTCAAGAGAATTGAATCACAATTATTTTTTACTAAGCAAGAGTATTTTTATTGTTTCTCTGTAGAGATAATGTTAATTTCACTATTTGGTCATTGTATAACAGTATATAATCGCAATCTTATGATTTTTACGTACTAATCAAAAATATAGTATAAATAATAATTAATTAATTACCTGAAATTCAAAATTTTAGCTCGACCCACTAGTGAACAATGGAGTGCACAAGCCTGTGTAACGTCTCACAGGGAGTATGAAAACGATTAGGTTAATATCTTCACACTACCAGAGCGCAGGAAGAAGTAATATGTGTTATTTCCAACGAACTCTAGGAGAGATCTGATATTATATAAAACACTGATTGAAACCGTTTTTATATTCCAGAGAAATTCTAAAGCTTTTTCTATTCACGCTGCTACTATTCCGATTAGTTGAAGCTTGAACAGGTAAGCCAACCTAATTGAATATTTTCGAACTATGTATAAGCCAACTGATTGTTCAACGATGGCTATCATTGATATCGTTATATCATGATACTGACTCCATTGGCTTATTTTTTTTTACACACAACTACAACAGTGCTGTGTGCTTCTGTATTCTGATTAAAAGCTTTTATTTAACTTGCAATGTTTGCATGTAAGTATGTTTAGGTCAAATCTTGCAAGCTAAATTTAACCCACTTCTTAACGTCCGATTGAGCTGAATTTTAAAATACAATAGTTCTAATGACAATGCAATTATATATAATAAATATTATTGTTAATCCAAAATGTCCGCCGCAACAAACTGGCGTATTAGATATTTTTGTACAACCCACCCAATACGGGTATCAAATGAAGAGGCTTAACATATAGAATACAATGTACTATTGGAAAAATCAAATACAAGATGGCTGCCATAAAAAATGAAAGATTATTTTTTCGTACAACCCACCCAATATAGGTATCAAATGAAGGGGCTTAACATGTACAGTACAAAACACTATGAAAGAAAAATCAAACCTAAATGGCTGCCATAAAACATGAAAGACTACTTTTTTCGTACAACCCACCCAATATAGGTATCAAATGAAGGGGATTAACGGAGTACAAAACTATGGAAGAAAAATCAAATCCAAGACGGCTGCTAGTAAAAATTTAAGATTACAAATTTTTCTGTAACTTACGCAATATTATCAAGTCAAGTAAAGGGGCTCAACTTGTAGAAAACAATACACCATGAAAAAAAATTTAATCTAAGGTGGCCGTTATCAAAAATTGGAAGATTACATATTTTTGTACAACCCTACCAATATGGGTATCAAATGAAGGGGCATGACTTGTAGAATACTATACACCATAGATACAAAAAAAAATTGAATCTAAGATTGCCGCCATCATAAAATGGCGGATTACATTTTCTTGTTCAACCATCCCATGATAGATATGAAATGAAATGAAAGGGACAACTAAAAATGAGAAAATAAATTAATATAAAAATATTTTAAAAACAAGCTTTTATTTCAGTGCACTGAAAAGAAATATTAATTTATTTAGAACAGTGTCAACGCATCCTGTGGGCATCCTGATAGTATTTCAATCTTATTTGGGGTTGATCACAGGTGAGTGAGTCCGTTAGTGAAAGGAGCCACTTACTATCAGGCTCGATTGCTACTTGTGTAATATAAACAGTAACTATAAATGGTTGTAGCGGGGAGATATAACAGAAGAATATTGCAAGTTATCAACAAGGAACATAACAGTTTGGAATAGGAACGTATCCCGGAGGTATTCTACAGAGATTTGTTGGAACCGCACCAATTCACCAACACTATTTATTGTGATCTGTTTAAATATATAAAATACTAGCTGAAGTACCCGTGCTTCGCTACGTGACAAAAAAAATCGGTTTTACTCGCTAACCGTTCGATGACCATGAAAAGTGAGAAGGGCCTTCCGGATAGATAATTAAATGTTAATCTCGTATATGCCATCGAAAGTTTGCTATTATTTTACGTTCCCTTTTTATTCAAAATGGAAATATGAAAGTCTGAAACCAAAGGGTGCAGTGACCTCACTAAAATAGTAGCTATCTTTAAATACCAAAAAATATCTAAATCAAAAGTAGCAAATAAGCTATCCATGCAAAATTTCACGTAAATCGGACCAGTGGTTCTTGCATGATTAGGTAACATACAAACACACAGACTCATACCATCTCATTTTTATATATTTGTATAGATATAGATTTTATGATTATAGTATTTATTATACATTTGATAAAATTATTACGAAACCTTATAAATTTGTTACAGAAAAAAATGCACCTATTGCGACTTCACGACTGCGTTGCTTTGCACTCCGAACCATGCTCATGAGAGGCCGTGTAAATGATAATTGCGTGTGTGCGTGCACCGATTCGTCCGTTTATATGGGGTCGGTCTACTGTTTGTTATCTATACTGTTACGTCACTCAATTCTTTTTCCTTCTCGGAACCCTTCCACTGACACTTAAACTTTATGATATGGTAATGGTATTAAAGTTCAAATTGACATTTAAGTATCATAACAAATTTTGTATGGTAATATAGAAAAGTGTTGTTTTTAGGCTTTTTAGGCATTTTTTTTATTTTTTCTCTCCGTAAGAGCCATCCTCGTACTACAAGGAATATTATAAAAAAAGAATTAGCGAAATCGGTGCAGCTGCTCTCGAGATTTGTGCTTAGCATAAGTATGAATAATTAAAACAGTAACCTATTTTTAACCGACTTCCCGAAGGAAGAGGTTGTCTATCCGTCACGTGCATATATATATATATTTATGTATATTCAAGCTTTACTCCGCGATGCGGTTAGTTTCACAGGGGGGGCATTTTATAGAAATTGAAAAATTGTAGGTAGTTTTCCCGGAAAATTGGAAAAACACGATGTCTTATAATTTTGAATAACTCACGTGTTACTTACTTTATGGGAAATTCTAGTACGGAACTTTCTTTCTTGGAAATAGGTGTGATCGGATGGTAGACTCTTCGAGTTATGGGATGGAAACCACCATCACTTCCCCTGGTTTTTAGATAATTTGGGATAACTCAGTTTCTACTGACTCGATTCTCATGAAACTTGGAACTAATATTAGGTATGTAAGACAAAATGATATGAAAATTTTGACCTTCAACTCCTCAAACCTGATGATGCAAGGGACTGCAAGCCTAAGTCATAGGAGTTAGCCATTTGGTGCTTACGGATATATAATGAAATTGCTAAGCAGATTACAAACTATGAAAAATTTTACCTTCAACTTCTCAGTCCTGATGATGCAGGGTGCTTAATGCCTAAACGAGTTAAGCATTTGGTACTTACCGCTTTGGTGTAAGGCTTAGGATTAAGTTGAGCTATAGCGTTTTATATTGGATGGATTAGGTTACGTTGGAACATAAAAGAAAACATAATACTAAGCGAGCAGGGCTCGGCAGCGTCCTCCGCCTAGTTCATATAAAATCAGACCTAACCTTCATTGACCTTAATACAATTTATAAAAGTGTTGCAGGTTGTGGCTTAAGTTTAGGTTAAGTTTAAGTTTTACATATTGAGGGTTGAATTTCCATTTGTGTTTGTTTTGTGTGTACATTTATATTTACAAGGCAAAATTGTGAAATTATATTAGTACCAATATAAACTTATCACTAAATGCGTGAAAACAAAATTTTTAACAAAATTAAGACTGACTTCCATGCCACAAAAAAAATAAAAAATAACTCAAATATATGTTGGTTTAGTACATAGACTGTTCATCGTACATAGTCCTGAAGTCGACGCTCAACATTACTATACTTGATCACGACGACGAAACTATGTTCTACGCATATATGAGCGACGATTTCAGAACTATGTACGATTTATGTACTTATGTATATATATATTTTTTTCTATCACCATACTAGCCATATTCTGCGTAATAATCTATTCATTATTTGACACGTATATCTATACTAATATATAAAAAATGAGATGGTGTTTGTCTGTATATCTGTTTGTTACTCGATTATGCAAGAACCACTGGTCCGATTTACTTGTAATTTTGCATGAATGTAACTTATTTACCTAGTAAACTTATATGCTACTTATGATTTCGATATTTTGCACTATTTAAATATGGCGACCATTTTAGGTCCCGTAGCGATGTACGAGTACTCCAGCTAGTACATAATAAATTAAATGAAATGTCCTTATTTTTCATAGGCTTGCAGGAGCACTTATAAATTGTCAGTGGCAATATATTTCTTACAATACACAGGGTTATTTATGTACTTATCTACTGAATTTATATCAGTATCATTATCTCTTTTGTTCATTAACTAATTAGTTTTTGTTTGATACCTACAGTTACTGATGAGCCTTATTGTTATCTATAGAAAATCTTGGCACATTTTTAAGATTATGGTTTGACCTCGGTCACTGAGCGAACGATAACATTAAAGCACAGTATTTGTACTGTGATTAAAGTGTCTGATACCCAATTTCAAAATCAGTGCCTTTTGAAAGCATATGCTTAATTTTTATTACTTGATAATTGTGGAAAAGGTTAATTAATTTAAAGTAAATATATAATAACAAAAATGTTTTTACTACACATATTCTTGACACCTTGAAACTCTGGCGATAGATACTTCTGTCTTATAAGCAATTGTATTATTGTATAAAACGGTTGTATTAACAGCAATACAACCGTTTTCTGGATCATATCTTATTGCTTGATAAACACACAAAACTTCAAATTATTATTCCGGGGTAACAAAGCATACTTCAGGTAGGGCTGCAACACTATTGGGGTTAATTATAAATGTTAGTGGGTGTGAACAACTGACGACATATTTTTGTAGTAATATCCAATACGTGAGATATTGTAATACTCGTATCTGAGAGATGATACTTACCTACTGCGTTCACTTAGTGGATAGATTGTAAGTATTACACTTACAATATTTATATTATTTATGCAACATCCACCCGGCTATGCGCTAATTAGATAATTTAGGAGTATTTCAACCTTATTTCCTAAAGGTATTTTATATTCCGTGAAGTAAAAATTCTTCTTAGAAATGCGGACACGTCCCCCGTGGATTCTTGAACATGACGGTTACTACATTTACATTTCTAGCTATACAATTGTCCAGCGATTCTTGAGTTTTTCCAGAAACGAATCATCGGCTATTCGGTTGCTATGAATTCAAGCTCCTATCTTCCGTTTGGCCAAGCGGTCTCCATACTGGTCTGACACATAGTGGATTCCAGGTTCGCTCCCTGGCTAGACAGAAGTCTAAATAATAAATTTAGATTCTTTTCTGGTTCTGAGTGTTTATGTATTTGTCTTTGTGTGTGCATGGCATACATGACACAGGAGAAAATCTAAGTGTGGGGCTGAGAGTGAGAGTATAGAATGCGTTTTATAATTATAATTTAATTGTATACTCATTATTACTCAAAAAGATTATGCATAATAATGGGCATTACTGATTAACTCAAATAAAAACAAGCAAACTTAAACAAAAAAATGTGTACGTTTCGAGACGCCCAACAGAAGCGAGAACTTAAACTATTAAAAGTTGAACTATTTAATATTGACATTGTTTAACTTGAGAAAAGCTTGAAGGTCGATAACACACTAAACACTGAGTCATGCGAAGATAGGGGAGAGAAGCGTCTATCCGAAACACGGCTAGCGCGGTGAGTTGGAGTGGGAGAGGAAGAGCCTGACAAACCGCTTCGTTACGTAACGCGTAACGTAACGAAGTGTTTTACCCTCCCATAAGAAGTTATCACTTTAAAAACAGACTGGTGGTGCAGATGGTCTTCTAATAACTGAAAAATCTTTTATTATAGCTCATAACACTGATCCAAGTTCTCTTTTAAATACAATAAACACTAAATTAAAATCGTTCCTCCGTTTATGACACACAACTACACATGCTAAACCTATGACAGTAAAACACCCTTCATTTTTCGTCACAAGTTAAAAAATACATATATTTTTTTATTTTTCATTGTACATATAGACGTATGAACATAGAGAATGTCAGTTATTCTGAAATACAGACAGTCAATTCATTCATCAATTTTATTTATTTGTATAGATAGTACCAAAACTGATAGACTTTTTAATCGTGAATTTCTAAAATCCAACAGAAATCCAATTCTCTAAAAGCTGCACTATTTTATATGTCAAGTCTTATTTTAATAAAAGTTGTAAACAAAATAACTAAATAATGTTGTTGCACGATATTTCACACGAGTGACAAAACGGCCAAAGGGCTTGTATCCATTTTAATCATAATAATTACATAAAACGTACTCGTTTCAAAAATGGTGACAATCATTGAGTTTCAGATGTGTAAAACCGCGTGGCGGAGCGGTCACCATATCGGTCTGACACGCAATGGGACCCGGGTTTGATCCCCGGCCAGACAGTCATCTGAATGATGAGTTTAGATTTCTGTTCTGGGTCTGGGTGTTTGTGTATTCGTCTTTGTGTGTCCATGGCACCCACGACACAGGAGAAAATCCTATTGTGGGGCTATGAGTGTAGACAGCGTTTATGTTTAACTGTAAATCGGGTTTAGAATGCGTTGATATTTTTGTGTATTAATTTTTCTACGTTTTATTGTAAAATATGTAGGTTACTTAATTAACTCGCAATACATTAATTTTGCGTCATTGGCAACAAATTTTAATTTTTAAAAAATTTGAAAGATCCACCCGATGATTTAGGATCCACAGATAACAAACTATTGATCTTTCCAATATTATAAATGTGAAAGATTTTTAGGTTGTATGTGTCTTTGTTACTCTCACGCAAAAACTACTGGTCGGATTTCGCTGAAATTTGGCATACTGATAGTTTATGACCTACATTAATACATGGAATACTCATTAGACGTGGCCGATGCAGTCCGCGGGAATAACCTACTTGCACTTAATAATTTATATGAACGTTGTAAAGTACGATATAGTATATTATTACTCATTCGATACGCCATCAATAATATTACAGTGACTTACTTAAATCACTGAAGTCATGACATGTATCAATGTAATGTAATTCAATGTATGTTTATAAGATAAATAAAGATAATATTTATAATAGGTACAAAATAATGACTTATTTATTGGTACTGACAATCAATCTTCTAACTCAGACGATGATAAACGCCCACTTGTTACAATGACCCCTTCAGATTGACAGTGATTGAGCTTTATCGCCTCTTCAAAGACATAGATGGAACAAGAGGTTCTGAAGACATTTTGAAACACTTCCTCATAAGCTACTGGTAGTACCTACTTTCAACATGAAATGCTAGTTATATAAGAACGTTCTTATTTTTTTTAATATACAGATGCATCAGCCGGGTATGAAGTGTTCGTGGTGGTGAGTGGCATGTGTAAATGACGTCTGATAGTCTTAACTGAGGAGGAGAACCCCAGAACTTTTTGCAATGCCTGAAGACTAATTACCAGGTGGTAGAACATACTAGTTCGACCGGGGAGGTACCACCGCTACACCTATTTCTAGCGTGAAGCATTTCTTGCGTTTCGGTGAAAAGGTGTGGTTGCCGGCTCACTTATATATGAGGCGACCATCTTAGTTTTCGGGAATAGCAACATATCTATGATCGACTTCAGATAGCACCCCTGTTCTATATGAAGTTGCTTACAGATGTCTGTGAGCGGTAGTAACCACTAACTATCAGCTGGACTGCGTGCTCGTTTGCTACTTCAATCAAATTAAAATAACAACATTTAACATTGTTACACACGTCTTGACTGCAATATTTTTGGAGTTTACTCCTTAAGAATAGATTTTCACATAAGACGTCGATTTCATATAGGACGTATGAGAAAAATATGAGGAATAAAATCTAGTGATCGAATGACCTCGTTACGTTTTTGGTGCGCAACCTATTGTGCACCTTTCCCTTTTTCATCTGTTGCATAGATGGCGCTGTTTACAACAATTGAATATTACTTCAGATTTTCTCATCCGTCGTGTAGTTAACGCTGTTTACAACAATTTAAACTTATTTAAATTTTTTTTTATTGCGCCTGTTTAGACAATCGTACTTAAGGAGTAAACTCCAGTTGTCCGTCGGAGCCGACAAAGACTTTTTTATGGTAGAGATGGGTGGAAAATATTCTAGTTAAATGTTACTAACTAGTGCGGTCGGCAGACCCCCAGAAGGAACGTCAGGAAAGAAGTTCAATCCTTGCAGCCAATTCACCAATACGTGGTAGTAAGGCACATTCGAAAAGTCCTCATTTTCTTTTATCAAACTATGGGCTTTACACCCTTTAACAACAATACACATCTAGTCCCGAGCACTGTGTACCTCACGTATACACTTTCTAGCCACGTTCTTAGATAGAAATTAATAATTAATTTGCTTTCTTCACTCGGTAAATTCGTCAAACTCCCAACGTATCAAAAAAAACATAAAACTACAAAAGTAAGTTAATAGCCGGCTTGAAATATTTTGACGTGTTGGATAGTACTTTTGTATTTAGCATTGTAAAACAAAGGTAACCAGGCAACTATTTCACATTTTTTGCTTTGTGACACGTTCAAAAACAATACAAACAAACACACATGTTTTGTTTCACTCACACCATATGACATGCTAATTGACATATATGAAAAAGTTATACAGTACACGGTTTTTATTTTAGCCCGGCTTCGATGATTTCCATGATTTGTTTGTAGTAGGCAATACGCAACACGTCAATACGCACGCATAGAACATAGAACATTCCGTTACGTGGCGATTTCTACCAATTCGCACTCCCCGTAAGCCGCGTTAAGGAACTTCCAAAAAGTTAGTAGGTACTTCTATTCCGCGCAAATAAGTATATTATATAAAATTATATCCATTAAATTCAATTGATGTGAAGCTCTTAAAAACAAATTGCAGATATTTTAGAAGTATTCATTGAAATCATTTATATATTTTATAATTGTCTTAAAAAATTGTTTGTAAGAGATATTTTAATAAACCTATTAAAGTAAACAAAAAAATATTATTTTGGCCCAAACAATTATTGGCATGTAAATTATAACAAATGAGCTGTTTTATTCGGTACCCTTTCAAAAATATTTAATGCATAAGTATATTGAATCGCTACAAGAGAAAACCGTTGGCATTTTCTCGCTAAACTCTAGTCACCATTTTGAATCACAACTAGTCTTCATAATTTGAGCCATACGTGAGATCATTACTAACTTGGAAACATGAAAGCTTATTTTAAATGGTTGTTGTAGGACAATGCTGCGCAAAAACAGCATAGTATAATTATTCATAGAATAAAACATAATTTCGAAGCTGGGACGGGAGCTTTCTTAATTGCGTAGTTGATACATTTTTTTATATCCTTACATTTCTTAGCAGTGTTCATACCAAAACGGAAGTCACTTTAGAATCCACTTTAGTGGACGCGTGCCATCAAAATGCTATTAAACCGAACGATATAACTGCATGTCGTAAATTTCCAAATAAAAGCGTAATTTCACCCAGTAAAAATACATTTTTTATTCTTCAATCGTCCATCTTAAAGTTTCCAGTAAAAGCCATTTCTTTGGAGAATTATGAGAGCAACGAGCAGAATATTGGGATTTATTTTTATGAAGCGGGAGCCCCGACCGAGTTAATCTGTTAATATTGAACATTTTTCCTATCGGGTGAACCATCCTGTTACTCGAGTTTGGGATGCCAGACATTGCTGTTTATGTTTTCACAGTTTTCATTGCGATGTATCTAAATTGTATACAAAACTTTTCATTTTATCGTATAATGAAAACAACTGAAACAAAATTGCTTTTATAATCAACACATTTACGGTCTCCTGCCGATTGTAACCAGAGAGACTTAAGCATATTGTATGTGACTTAAGCAGTTGTTTGTATTTTTGTTTGTTTTTTCTTTGTGTGTGTCATAGTTTTAAGGAAATAAAATATTTTATTTCTTCTTTCTTTCTTTCTTTCATATGCCGTAACTATTTTCATTACATAGTCTAATGAGATTTTAGAGAGTTTTATCAATATTTTGGTCAATCTTATCTTATCTTACCAATATTATAAAGGCGAAAGTTTGTAAGAATGTATTTATGAGTGTGTTTTTTACTCTAAAGAAAAAAACTAATGGTCGGATTTCGCTGAAATGTGGCATACAGATAGCTTATGGCCTGGACTAACACGTTACCGTGGTAAACGTGACCGACGCGAGCGTAGGCATGGAAATAAACTAGTATGGTTATATATTTCTAATCTAATGTCTTTGTGAAATGAAATACAATCCGGTATTTTCATTGGCTGCGTCTATACAGAAAACTCCAATACATGAATTCCTACTCGTAAATTCTTTAAAAATTACTTTTCCGTCCTTATCCTGCTATATAATACAAGAAAACCTACAAAAGAGTAACTTGAAATTCCCGGAATGAAAATGGACTCTTTTACTTTATACTTTTGTACCGGAAAGGCAGTGGATCTAAGATAAATATATTATCTATGCACATCCGAGTTATTTCTACTGCACATAATACTACTATTACAACAAACTCCACAGCTGGGCATAAGTGTCACCTTAATATGGAAGGCTAATAACTTTATCCATTTATTAATTTACCAAATGCTTCAATTGTTAAAACACGCATCTAATGAATTGTTCTACTACAATGCGTTTATTATATACAAGGAGTTATATATAAGTTTTAAATTCTACGTAAGAATATATTGCAGTGTCACTGGAGTATGATCTATCGTAATGGTAACTATACATCTAAAATGCAACATCTTTTCGTCGGTAAGCTTTTTAAACTCTACAATAATGGGCGCTTTCAACGGTCGAACGGGAAAGTCCGCATAGAGCGGATGTTGGCGGAGGTTACGTCCGATGGTAGCGGACAGTGGCTAAGTGGTCCGTCCGGACTCGCTTACACGTGATGGATTGCACGCCCGTTTCTATAACGTCGTCCTATTTAGACCTAAGTTTAATTGTATCTACATACTACGTAGTATCTGAATGGTTAGATCGTTGTTACGACAACTTCAGATATTGTTTATGTCTATAAAACCATAGCGGTATCTTCACTCATTATTTCAGTTTAACAGAAATTTGTATTTAGAGTTATCGTTCGTACACTCATTAAATACGCTTAATAGAAATTTGTATTTAAATGCAGCTTTTGTGAAATTAAATTTTATATTACAATGTATGTATCAAATAGCTTCAAATGATTTCTCTTTCATTATGACATTTTTTTTAAATTGTCTTTGTGAAGCATTCATCATTTTAAAGAGTTCGCACGTTAATTAATTACATTTTTTTCGACATAGCTCGTTAAGCTATATGATAAAAATATTTGAAATATCTTGCCATAAAATACAGTAAAGGTATGCGAAGGTCGAAAATCAAACTTTGAAATTCGCGCAAGTCCGAATAGAGGACCGGATGTTGGTCGGGGTTATGTCCGATAGTAGCGGACAGTGGCTAAGTGGTCCGTTCGGACTCGCTTACGCGTGATGGATTGCACGTCCGTTTCTATAACATCGTCCCATTTAGCCCTATGTTTAATTGCATCTCCATCTCTATATACGTAGTATCCAAATTGTAGGATCATTATATAGTACTATAGGAAAATATAGTACTACGTACACTCAATAACTAATTTGAATATAAATTTATCTTTAGGTTTGACGTTTGTGAAATTAAATCCAATGATACGGTGTATTAGGATTACTACACGTTAATTTTTTATGATGAAAATATTTTGATTATTTTCATGGCACATTTATAATATTGGACAGTTCAAGAAGTGGTAAATATTCGACCATCATCTTATTTTTTGACATTTCTAGTCAATATCAATAAAAAATATCTTGACATTCAAAAGAGGAAAGGTACTGAAAGGTATAACAGGTTGAAATTCACATAAGTGCGGTCAGAGGACCGGATGTTGGCGGAGGTTATGTCCGATAGTAGCGGACAGTGGCTAAGTGGTCCGCCCGGACTCGCTTACGCGTGATGGATTGCACGCCCGTTTCTATAACGTCGTCCCATTTAGCCCTAAGTTTAATTGCATCTATATAATATGTAGCATCCAAATAGTTGTATCTTTGTTACTATAATATGAAAATTACAAATTTTGGTATGAATCTTGCATCAAATTGATTTATCAA
The DNA here is from genome assembly GCA_002930495.1 of Cecropterus lyciades. Lineage (NCBI taxonomy): Eukaryota > Metazoa > Arthropoda > Insecta > Lepidoptera > Hesperiidae > Cecropterus > Cecropterus lyciades. The sequence goes on along the minus strand of MOOZ01000212.1, from coordinate 1,272,559 downwards.
TCCTTGTTCCATCCTTATGAAAGGGATTCCATTTAATAATTTTACTTAAGACTAGCTGAGCCCTGCGGTTACACCCGCGTTTAAAAAAAAGTTACTTGACATAATTACATACAGCCGAAATTTTAGACCTTATACAATTTAACATTATAGCATTAGTTGAGAGATCAAATATCGATATCTATTTACAAACTGATTTATTTATTTTTGTTTACTTGTTAATTTTATTATTTTATTTATAAAATAACTATAGGGCGAAAATTCCGTAATAAAAATACCTATAACTTACGAATAGTATCATTTCAAACATATATACATTAATATATAAACGCTCATTAATTACGCTTTACAGAAATGAACAATGTATTTTAAATGTTACAAACAATTTTAACATCAGTATATTAAGTGCATTGAATTTTTTCGTAGCACGTTAATTGGTTACGAATTAATATATGTAATTATTAATGTTAGTAAGAAGATTGCTCGAGTTATTGATAATATCAATATTTGTTTTCTGGTGCTCCACCCGCTTTGGTTACGATTACTATCGTAAAAGGTATCCTATATTTTAATCAAAGACGAAAGATTAAATTTTTATAATTTTAATTTAATCAAAATGTAGTATTTTTGCGTGAAAGAGTAACAAACATACATACGTCATCTAACTTTCGACTTTAGTAAAATAAAACTTGATATAACTCTTATAATAAAAATAAATGAAATACTCGTTATACTGACAATAATCCTTAATAACAACAAGCGTTAAATTTGCTACAGAGAAAACATCGAGTGAATGAAGCTCATAAAAAATAGTAGGCACGGAAAAGCCATTATTTTACCAATCAGCTGTGCAGACGGCGTATGTTTAACTTCCCATGAAGCTTTCATTCGACGGCGTTTTAATATTGTATCTCGACATTCCGGTCTCCACAACATACGTAACGTATTGCCAATACGTACTATACTCGTATATTTGGGTTAGACCGGTGCGGGTTGGTCGCACGTTCACGATCGATGGCGAATCGTTAGTACTGTCTACTGCAACGAAGTGAAATAGAGTGAGCACGAGTGTCTACATCCATCACTCATCCATTAGTTTGGACAATCCATTTAAATCGCAATTTACACTGCAAAAACGGATACACTTCAACTTTCAATTTGCTGCTCTCGAACTCAATCCATGTTATGAAACGTTATTCAACTATGAAATACACAAAGTGTGCTAGAATTCTGTAGTGCAATCGATATATGAAAAAATAAAACTCTATTGTAGGGCATTTATTCTGCGTACTTGCATTTAAAAGCAACACTATAATCTTGTGAGTACGTGTTTATAACGTTTTATTTATAGAAATGAAATTCCTTAACGGGGCTTACGGTAGATGATTGATAAGAAACATCTCTCTATTTCTATAATATACGATTGTATGTGTGTGTTGGTGTGTTTGTGTATATATTATGTGTGACTATCAAGATTAATTGTTAAACGAGCATTACGCGCGACCGGTTGTATCACCTCAATTCTGAACCTATGGAATTTCATAAAAGTACTCATAATTTGTTATTGTTTCAATCATACTTGAGTTATGTTGTCTTGTTACTGAAATTTTGCAATATAGGCTAAGAAATTATGATTGTGAAGGTTATCGCCCGACTGAACGTGTATTTATTTACAAATCTGTCTATATAATACATATCAAATTATTTCTCGACAAAATTTCTATCAAGTGGAACGTAAAAAGAGCCAGCTCAAGCCACTTATTCTAAGCTTATTAAATATCGAAGAGCATTTGATATTACGAAGCGTTTTGTAAGCTCTTTAGTCTGAGCATTGTACACTGATAAAGTGCAGATTTTCCGAGCGGCTGACCCTGCCTGTTGAGTAATCCTCGCATATGGCACCTACAAAAGAGCATCGTGTTGATCCATTTTCCACTCTGATTTACCGTCTGACAAATGTTACAAGCCTTTGTACAAGTTAGAGTTATTTTGTTACTTTACAAATATAGACTGAAAATTACAAATTTTGTTATCAATCTTACATCATATTGATTTATCAATCCTTGTTCCATCCTTATGAAAGGGATTTCGTTTAATTTACAGTTATAATTATATTTAAGACTAGCCGAGCCCCGCGGTTACACCCGCGGTTAAAAAAGTTACTTGACATAATTACATACAGCCGAAATTTTAGATCTTATACAATTTAACATTATAGCATTAGTTGAGAGAGGACTGATAGCAACTGAAATTAGCGGCAGTGACGGTGGTTGCGTGCGAATAGAGCACGCGCGGTTTCTTAAGTTTTAATTTTTTGTGCAGAATACTAATTAAATTTTATAGATAGAAGTAGCCTAAGTTACGCCTTATGACATCAGCTATCAAACAGTGAAAGTTCCGTTTAAATCGGTCCGGCGGGTTCAGAGATTACCCAGAACAAACAGACAGACAGACAGAAATGTTAGTAATTGATGTTTTGTTATCAGTATTGTATATACTTCTATACGCATTTGGAAAAAAAACTGTTATATTGATATGACAAACAGACACTTCAATTTTATTGATATGTCTATACATAATAATAACATTGAAGTGCCTGTTTGTAATATCAATATAACTTGTATACTTACTATAACAATTATACTAATCATTGCTATTAAGAAATATATCCACAAATTTAACTCTCTATATGTCATAAATAATGTGGTAGTTATGCTAATTACAGCACATAGAAAGTCACAGAAAAAATAAATTGATCGACGTATATCAATCAAATAGACTTGAAGCTGGCGTACAAACAAACGTTACCAAATCGTGCTTCCAACAAAAACAACTATACAATTCTCAATTTAAATTCGTTTTCGTATTAAACAGTAAATGAAGCCGCACAATACAATTACGCCAATTAGAAATCCAGAACAATTGACCGAGCCAGCTCAGAAACAAACAAACATACAGATCATCGTGATTCCAAACAAACAACCATAAATCTATTTTAAATTTGCAATCCTCATTTATTGCAAAGCAGTTTGTAATATCAATATAACTTGTATAAGTATCTGTTTGTAATATCAATCTATGATTGTCTCTCATATTTTAACGCCACTTGTTTCTCTAATTTGTGTTTTTCCTGTTTGTCATAGTCTTACATCATATCCATTAACATAATGTTATTGCTTTTCAGATCTCCGTGTTTATATGTATTATTTACTTTATGCATCCATCAATTCCATCATCCTTCAGCCCTCTGAAATTCACTGCCGGACATAAGCCACCCCTATTGGCGGTATTTGCCAATATTTACCGCCCCTGGCATGCATATTCACTACCGACTACACTTAGTTGCCTCTTACGACATCCGTGGGAAGAGAGATAGAGTGGTGTCATTAAATACCGACGCCAAACAGTTATTTTATAATGAATAAAAGTTGTTTGTTTAAATAGACGCAATATTAATAGATATTAAATCCGATTCAAAATGCTCATTGCACTCCATTTGCAAAATTTAAAGAAAGTGAAACCCAAAATAAAGTTTCTACTACCTAAAAATAAAAATCTATTTGTTATTGTATGAAACCAGATACATATCGGACACGTTTGAAACGGAAACATATTCGTAGTAGATTTTTGCGGACTATTTTTATCCTCACTCCAAAATTTATTGCCAAAACAAGTAAAATAAAGGCCGGGTCGTAGTGCACCTCGATCCTGAACGACATGGAGATTACTGAAGGTAATCAAGGCGTCTGTAAGACCTTTTCGAGCCTCAAGTGATGTAAATGGGGAAACTTCGGGCCGCGAATGGAGTTTGACTTGGTCCAATGTCTTTGATCGACACTTCAAAGCCGAAGTCAGTTTACTTATACCTTTACAATGAAAGTACAAGTTCGTTTGAACTTATCTTATTGCAAACAAAACAATTCTGATTACTTTTTACGAAATATTTGTCATTACAAAAATAAATTGCATGGCGATATAGGTACGTGTATTATTTTAAGGTATAAAGTTTGCAACATTTGAACCTATGGTATTTAAAGATTTTTATAATCTTCTTTTAGTCGTTTCAAAATCAGGAACAGTAACAAGTGTTCATGCACTTCTTACTGTTCCTGTTACGTAATTTAAGAATTTATTGAATTTAAGGAATTAATGAAGTAAATATTTTGGTATTTTGGTATGGGTGGAATACTAAAAGATAATTCATTTAAATTATGACGTTTCCACATTACTCACGGAATACAAACAGCCTTAGCTCTATGATAAATATATAAATTATATATATTTTGTGATGGCCACGGGACATTACTGAAAAGTTGGTAAAAAGTTCACAAAATCCAAAATTAATCTTCTAAAATCCTAAAACCAAAGGTTGGAATTATTGGATCGTACGACATCTGAACAAACTAGAGATGGTGATAGTATAAGCTAATCATGGAGCAACTTAAGGCCTTTCTGCACCTCGAGTGATGCAAATGGGAAAACTTTCAGTCGCGGTCGGTCTTTGACTCTGTTCAATGTCTTAAGTGTTAAACGACACTCCAAACTTTAATTGTTTTATTTAAAGTATCAGTATAATGTTTTATACCACACATAAATTAATTTAATTAGACATTTTATATGGAACCAAAAGACCTGACTGTCTAAAATAATCTGTGCAAGGGCAAAAAGTGTCTAATTAATGAAAATTTTGCTGTTTAAGTTGAATAATAACACAACTCAAAAAAGATAATACTACAAGAAAACCAGGTAAAAATTACACAATATTATTTGTTTGTATCTTTTTATGTTAGTTAAAATAATACAAATATCTTAAAAGGCCATTAACTACAGTGTATATAGAGCACCAAGTTTCAAATTCTATACATTTTTTTTTTTGTTTTCGAGGGGGAAACCTTCAAAAGGTACCTGACGTCATGGGAACGACGCCAGGTTATGTGGGATTTTTACCGCACTAAAACCCCCCCGGTGGCCGTCCTCGGCGCTGCGAAGAGGACTCCGGGATCGCCAAAGGAACGCAACCGGAGTCTTTTGAGTTTCTGTCTTCAGTTTCATCCAAATATGTCTTCTGTCATATTTGGATCAAACTGTATCTTTAACTTAAAATTGTTGAATTTTGAATTATGGTATTATTCTTGCAAAGCAGAGGTATATAGAAAAGAAATTACATTTTACAAAAACTACTGTGCATGTGCTCAGAAGACAAACAAAACTTACTATAAAAACTACCTAAATTAGGCTTGTCTGTGTGTCCAGCTGTAGCACCTTATAACATATAATTTTTGTTTTAATATATTTCATTTTTAAACCACGTGTTTTACCCATTTTAATATCATTTTTAAGCAGTTGGGTTATTACACTAATTAGAATATACAACATAAAACAACTTACTAGGCTTCGTTTGATATTCATTTTCTTATGATGAAAAAAAAATCTCCTCTCCTTTATCTATTCATAGGCATTACACACATACACTCAAAAAACATTACCCTCCTAATGACAAACTAGTAAAAATATCTTGTTTACTAGTTTGTCAGAAGTAAATCATGATGTTACACCAAACCTTTAATACCTGAAGTGATGCAAATGGGTAACTTCGAGCCTTGAACGAGCTTTGACTCTATCGATGTATGTCTTTGAGCCATACGTAAAATCAGCATCTGTTTGACGAATCAAGCTCGCTACTGTGCAGAGAGCTCAAACGTGAAGCCATAAATTTGATCTGAGTATTATTGCTTTGTATGAAATCGTTAATTATAAATTATTATTCTATGATTATTATTTATTTATAAAAAGATTATTTTTCAAAACTATAGTATTCAATTAATTAATTATGCAATCTCTTTACTCTACGAGGGTCAATAACATTTTAAATATGTCGTTAGCTGAAATCGTTATAATTCATTAAACTGTGCTCTCATTTCTCTATCAGTATTATACAAAATTCCGCAAAAGAGGCGAGAGAACAAAACCATTGATACCAAATCAGAACTAGACACAATTATCAAGAATAGTTCTTTCAGCATATGCTGCCTTAAAACCTTGAATGAAATTAAATGAAAAAGAACAAGGTATCGAAAATGCTTACTGAACTTGATTTACTTACGATTTGACAAAACAATTTTTTACAGATTAATTTAAACAAGAGAAAAGAACATAAATAAGTATGAAACATTTCTTTTTTGCAGAATGTTACACGTTCAAAATAATTACAAGCAATTTACCTTCCAGCCTAATTTATAATGTACATTGTATCTTATAAATCGAAATTGATTTGTTGCGAGACTAAAAGTAACTAATTACAGGTCACACAGTATGTAAATGAAGACTGCAGAAGCTAATCACAGCGCCATTTCAAGCCTTTCCCGCCTTAAGTGATGCAAATGAGCAAACTTTGGACCGCGAATGAGCTTTGACTCCGTGCAATGTCTTTCTTTGATTGACGCTTCAAAGCTGAAGTCAATTTTACTTTCTAGTGACAATACAAAGAAGAACTTTATTTCGAGTTATAAAATTGCTTTCAGTATCACAATAAAGAGTGGCTCTTTAGTTACGTTATTGACTAACCAGTTAATATACATAAATTAAACAAGGATTACATAGTCCTCGTGCAAGTATGAAGAGGCAAAGAAATTTGGAGGGCACCAGAGCAATTTATTTAAATCCTCTGCGAGCGGCTTGTTACAGTCATGTGACTGTACCTACAAATCTTCCAGCTGAAAGAAATGGCGAGCTGTGAAGCGCCCAACCCCTTCCCCTCCCTCCACTATGATACATGATACCCTCAACCGCTGCTAAGAGCGTAACGGCAATGAAGATAAAAATAAAGCAATTGCAGAAACCCTTTCAGCCTCAAGTGTTGCAAATGGGGGTACGTCGAGTGGCGAAGGGGCGTTAACTCTGGCAGACAGTTAAATATGGTAACACTTTACAAATTACCTTTCAAAGGTTGATTCAGGTTATAACATTGCAATTAAAATAGTCTTGTTACTTTTGTAATGTATCTTTTTTATCAGAGTGAAGTAGCGAACGAGCATGCAGTCCACTTGATGGTGAGTGGTTACTGCCGCCCATGGACACATGTGAGCAACACCATATAGAACAGGGGTTCTATCTGAAGTCGATCACAGATGCGTTGATGTTCCCGAGGACTGAGATGGTGGCCTCATATATATGTGAGCCGGCAAACACACCCTTAAGACGTGACGCAAAAACTTCACGCAAGAAATAGTTGTGGTACCCGGTCAAACTACACTGGTTCTACCATCTTGAAATCGCATCTATAATATCTTACTAATATTATAGATGCGAAAGTTTGTGAAGATATTAGTTATTCTGTCAAGCAAAAGCGTCTGATCGGATTTCGCTGAAATTTGGTAAACACATAGGATACTCATTATTGTCGTCGAGCCGCAGAAATGAGCTAGTTACCAATAAACATAATAATTGACAACAAAATTGAACATAATTTTATTTTTCGTGTTTGTTTTGTACAAAACTAAAAGTATGTCAAATCATATTTAAAGCAAACGAAACAATATATAAAATATTTGATACATTGTGTAAAGGTGAAGGCTGTAAAAATTAATCATGCGACCACAAGCCTTTCCACGTCTCTAGTAATGTAAGTAGGAAAACTTCTACTACGAGCTTTGTTTACGACCAACGTTCTTATTACAATTCATAACAAAAGTCCGTTTACTCGTCACAATCATATGACGCAAATAGTTATTTACAAAGAAAAATCTGTAGCTGTCTTAAAATATTTCTTTAAACAAACTAATCACATCAATATATCCAGTAAGTCGTCTATTATTTACCTATAATAGCAATCTCGTTCTGTTCCGAATCTGTAATGAAATTCGCGGCAGTTAAGAATGATTTTACTTGATTAATGTCAGCTCTTTGGAGCCCTGCTGGAAATTAAGCTTCCTAAACGTAGTTTATTGCAGTTTTTGTTAACTTGTGTTCTTATTAATTTGCAACAAGTGGCTATTTAAAGTGCAAACAAAAAATCCGAATAGAAATTTGAATACGAATCTCTACGGCTGTCCCCGTGCTTACCAGGCTCTCAAATACTGCGGTAATGTCTCTTTAATATTGCAGTGAAACTTTTTCAAGATAAATCTGTCTTTTGTTGTTGGCCGTTTATTACTTGGAAACTTTGAAAACCAGCTTTGTAACATATTTTCAAAGAACACTTTCTCACAAATTGAGTTTAACCGTTATTCCACAAGCGTTTTAACATTAATAAATACAAATTATGCATGAAAAATTATTGAACCTGGAATTATTTATTATTTTTTACTTATCTCACAATATTATAATATTACTTAATAATCTTTCACTCCTTATTTTTTTGCCCAGTGGTAATCTTTGTAACCAAAACATACATCTGAACACTATTTTTAGATAGAAACAGATGTGGTGGTAATGCCTTCAGAGTCGAACCAGTTAGGTTCTAGGGGAGAGTTGGATATTACCGTGCCCCTAAAAACTTGGGCTTATAATTCAGACATGGTTTGATGTAAATATTCAAAAATGCAGTTAAGTAATAGATAATTTATTTAGCTACACATACAGCATGGGAAATATTTTTAAAATAAAAAGAAAGTAGTTATTTCGATATTAAAAAAAAATGGGAGAGCGTGAAATTATCAGACTGGTTTAATAATACCGTGTCTTCAATAATAACACATTTTATGAGTTAGCTAAAAGGAATAAAAAATAAAAACAATATGAAGTTTAACTAAATTCTGATTTTTAGAGCTTGAGATATTATTTAAGAACAAGATAAATTAATTTTAAAAAATATAAGGAATTAATAACACAAATTAAGATTCGTAAACAAAACTCATACATATACTATTTTATTAAAGACTAATGTAGAAGTACTACGTATTTTATTTTATAAATGACTAGG
>MOOZ01000212.1:1217195-1228252 GCA_002930495.1 Cecropterus lyciades | reverse complement strand
TTTATATGTATTAGCTAGTTGAATTGTTTGTACTATATGCAATTATTAAGACTGATGAACCAAATATTACAATTAAAAACTTTCAATAAATAAATCCGTTTTATATTGCCTTTTATACAGGTTAATGTAATTTTTGTGACAACTAGTACCCGTGTCCCCTATACGAGCATGCAGCCCACCCATGGCATGGCAAGGAGCTACTGCCGCTCATGGACATCAGTAATCAATCCTAGATAATATCAAAGTCTTACCTAAGATTAGCCACAGATGCGTTGCTACCCTGAGGACTAAGATGGAATGCCTCAGAAAAGTATGCCTCCCTTACCACACCCTTCAGACCAGAACACAACAGCGCATAACGCTGCTTTTATTAAGCAGAAATAAGTTTGGCGGTGTTGCTCCCGGAGTCGAACCACAGAGAGTTCTACCACCATTTATTGTATTTGCAAAAACATAAAACATATCATTTTAAGGAAACGTAATAAACTCATACTAAGGACACAGTACGCCACACCGCTGCAAACTGTAAAAGATACCGCGTAGGGTAATTTTATTTTTACAGTTCCGCACTAAACTTTACTGCGCGTGTGACACAATATATTTAACGTTTACAATGTTCATTTCATCACATTATTATGTCGTTTAACGCCTTTAGAAATATTAGCATGAAATACGAGGACATTACTGTAACGCAAAAAGTAGATAACGTTTTACAATTTGTTTTTGTTTCAATAAATTAGAACTCCTATGAAAGTAATAGATGGTTATTATTCCTAGGACAGTTGAGTGCGAAAGCCGTGTTAATTCTGTGCGCGCTTTTTTATTTCTTATTAATATTCCCGCAGCGTGCAATCGAGCTGTAAATAAAATAGTTTAATTAGAAAATTGTGAGTAACAAAGATTAAAAATGAGAAACGGCGTATAAATCCCCAGTTGATACTTGTGCCACAATACTTTATAAACTGCAAAAGGCAAGGGTCTTTTTAAGCGCTTTGGACCGGAATTGCCTACCTTTGTTTTAGAACATTACGGCCGCATCTATTACGCAATGCGCGGGAAAACCATAAAGAGGGTAGTTAGATAAATAAATTGCTAGACGCCAGGAGGGCGCGCGCTTCTAAACTATCGTTTAATATAGAATGATGTTCTGAAGAATCAACAGTTACTTTTATACTCTTTATCGTGACCGGGTTACAGTATAAATATTATTTCGAACTAGCGCATAGTCGTTTCTTTGATCTGCTAGGAGAAATAATAGCTAGTTCAATGGAGCCCTTAAGCTCTTTGAAGAGTAATTTAAGTTCATTTATTGTGTTTAGTCTTTGCCATACAGGCAAGCAGTGTTTATAATGATAATATTCCAAGTAATAAATTTAATGAATATTTTTATTGTATTATATTTGGTTTGATAAGGGTTATCAAATCTGAGTCATATGATGCACTACGAACTCAACTAGAGAACTAGGTACCATACACAGACACAAAAAAAAACAAGTTTGTTAATAAAATAACTTGTTAGTGACTTATAAAATATGATGACGACAAAAACAATTTGAGGTTGTCAAAAAAAAATTAATACGTTACGTGCAATAAATTGCAAAAAAAACTTTAATAAACGCTTAAATATTGTTAATTTTTTTCCAAAATAAAAACGGTTAATCCCGCCAACTACACTCATAAGTATGCGGAGCTCAAATCCCGTTTGATGCGGTTTTTGCAATATGTAATATGCAAAACTTTCGGGAACATTTTCTCCCAGTTAGCTGCTGCGAGTTTTGTTCCAGGGAGACAGCAGTTACAGACGTTAAAACTCTAGTCTCATAATCACAATTGTTGAAAATGTACGAGATTTCAGTATGAAAACTTTTAATGTAGCATTATTTATTTACAGTAGTTACGTTTTTTTTAACTGTCTCATATACTTTTAAAGGATTGCTTTATTTAAACAAGTTGCTTCTAGACAACATGAATTCAAAACATCCAGATTAAGTCGTCAACATTATTAAGACAGACGTCTATTAAATCTAGCAAAAGCAGTCTTACAATCACCATATTTTAAAGCCTTTATTAATTTTAACGATAATAGAATGAAGCATAATTGAAAATAGCGGATAAATCACCCAGTATCTACAGCTCCAATGACAGCAATACCGTAAATCTCGATGATATAGAGATCAACTAGCAGCCTTGTTTCGTTGTCATCGCCCCAACTTTGAAACAAAGGGAATAATCGAAACGATTCCGCAATGCCGAGCACAACTATTGTCGCCAAATTCCACTCGAAATTCTGAACGAAAGAGCGAAACGGAGATTATAAGATTTTATTAAATTTGCACGGAAATCACTGTTTCATTCCAATTAGCCTTTCGGTTAAGCACTACTAAAATTAACTTCTTAATGTAGGTCTCTATTCCGTTTACGAATTATACTTGGAAGCAGTTTACTAATAATGGTAACTTTAAAGACAATTTCACTAAAATACAAAGGCACTAGGGAGAACTTATTGTTTTTAAACACGCATATAAAACATAAAATTATATTTCAAACATAGTTTTAGCAGCAATTAGACTTTTTAATGTTTTGTTTTTGTTTACAACCTAAAGTTATACAAATTACATGCACTGGACAAGTATTTATGAAAAGATTAATTTGATTAATTACATTATTAAATTACACCTTAATTTAAAGTACCGTTCATATAAATTCAGTTATATGTGATATTTAATTTTGAAATATGGCGTTTGTGAAGTGAAAAAAGGTAGGGGGAGGAATTATTCTGTTTTTATTATTATAAAAATATGGGTATCAAATAAAATCTGTAAAATAATTCAAAATATTGATATATATAACACTTTTATGTCATTGTTTTGAGGCAAATTTCTTAAAAGCGTTAAATAAAATCAATCAACCTGTAAACAAAATGCCCGCATGCTAATTTCAGTCTTAGCTGTCGGGTTTCTTGATTTATAATAACTTCTTGTTTTAGGATTGTCTACCTCATATCAGAATTGTTAAAGAGAGAAGAAACACAATTTTTGCGACTTAATCTCATTTCTTAACTAGGGTTGTAACGGAACTCCGCCCCGCCTCCGTTACTGCGGAACTTCCGCAAAAATCTAACCCCCGTTTCCGCATCCGCCTCCGCAAAAATTTTGCGGAGTTATAACGGAGGTTTATTTACGTTGATCTCGATGTACAACGCGCAAGGAGGTACGCTAGGCGACGCGGCCGCTCAGCTACATGTTGCAACTAGATGAATATCTTTATTATGATAGAGATATAACATCAAATATGAAAGTTTTTTTCCCATATTTTGCACTTACTTATCGGCGCCATCAAGTTCAGTACTAAGTGAAATTATTTAGTGACAGCCGGCACGGAAGGTGACAAATCCGCAATGCTGTTGTTCGTGAATATAAATTTTCTCTTCTTAATTTTGATTATTACTAATTATTTAACTTTTTATAAAAACTGATAGAAATAGAAATATTTGTACTATATAAAGTTCACCTCCGCCTCCATTAACCTCCGCATCCACGGAGGTGAGCCTCATCACTTCCGCATCCGCCTCCGCCTCCGTTAAGATGACCTCCGTTACAACCCTAGTCTTAACTACAATTTATTTTAAAAGTCATTATGAAACCTCTAGCAATTTTGACGACCTATCCAAACATAACCCACGCCCTTAATATGTATTAAAACTCGTGAACATGAGTTGTTTGTAGACGAGTAGAGGCTTAGAGACATGATTATCACTATAATATTTACTTCCTTAACCCATTTCTGTTCCACTGCTGGGGTAGGGTCTCATCTCAGAGTGAGCGAGGGCATCCATGGGATAAACATATAAGTCTTGAATTTACATTATACATATTTGCGACAAATGGCTAATAACTCAGCTTCTACTGATCCGATTCCCATGAAACTTGAAATAAAAAAAAATAAAAAATCTTCTGCTCCTCGATTCTACGACCTGATAGGGGTACTCCTAGCCAAAACCAAAGAAGTTAGCTATTAGGTGCCTACGAATATATAATTAAATAACTGAGCAGAGACATACTATAAAATATTTGACCTTCAACTCTTTAACCCTGATGATGCAGGGGTACTTCGAACCTAGATCATAGAAGTAGGCCATTTGGTGCTTACCTATACGCAGTAAGATTACTATGCAGAGATATAAGATGAACATTTTGACCTTCAAGTCTTCAAACCTGATGATGCAGGGTACTGGAATCCTAATTTATAGCTTAGAATGAGGTTGAGCTGAAGGGATTTATATAGGATGGATTAGGTTAGGTTGGAATATAATGGAAAACATAAAACTAAGCAAGCAGGGCGTGGCAGCGCCCTGCGAGCGAGTGCGCCCAGTTCATATAAATACAGACCTAACCTTTTTTCACCTTTATATAATTTACAAAAGTTTTGTTAGTCATGGCTTAGGACCAAATTTTACATTTATGCTGGAAGTTGAATTTACGTTTGTATTTATTTTTAAATTTATGCTTTCGTGTAAATTTATATTTACGAAACAAAATTAGTCATATTATGTGGAGACAAATAACAACATACAATAACAATAACATCACTAAAAAGCGTGATTTTTTTAACAAAAATAGAAACCGACTTCTATACCACAAAAAAGTAAAAAAAATAATTTAAATATACACAGTACATAGTTCTGAAGTCGGCGCTCATATATTTGTAGGACATATGTAGATTCGTCGTTGTAATGTAACTAAATATGTTGAGCGTCGACTTTGGGACTATGTACTGTGTATCTAAGAAATCAACATATATTTAAATTTTTTTTTTTACTTTTTGTGGTATAGAAGTCAGTTTTTATTTTTTGTTAAAAAATATTAAATCGGAAAATACTAACAAATAAGATTGACAACAGACATAACATACTTATGTTATTTCTGTTGCTTGCGACGTTTTTCAGTTTACAATCATTGAAATTGAACCTCTGTTTAATCCCACTGGGGGTGAAATATCAAGATATTATTTCTTACTAGGTGTTTTCATCAAAAAATCTTCGCCATAAAATCAACCTACTGTTCAACTTCCGCGTTCGTGTTTCAGTTTAGGCTTTTCGTTGATTACTCAAAAGATACGCAAGAAGTAACCTTTACACCACTTTTCCAAGTTTCATATGTTGAGACGTTATGGTTCTAACATAAGTGTACGGGTTTTAAGCGATATCTGGAGCGTCGACGTCGGGCCACCACTCGCGAGCAATTTGTTTACGTAACAGCCCCCGTTATGTTCGAAGAGGGTTCCCGTAGACGTTAAACATATTGCCTCATAAATCGTAAGAATCCCAGCCAACGCTATACATCTGTACCAGTGTCGATTTGACTACGCTTTCTTTACGATTCCATGTTATTAAGCGATTTTCTCAATAGGCTTCCAATATAAGTTTGTGAGACTTGTTCCGGACTCTTTTATTTTGTGAATTAGTAACGATAATTCATTCAAAGCAGTACGCTACCTTTAAGGATTACGTAGATCGATAGACAAACCACTTTACTCTGCCTTGTGCGCGTGTTTAACAGTTTTTTGATCAGTTTATGACAACCATTTTACCCTGAGACTGTTACATTAATGATGAATGACTGACACATGAATCTTAATAAAAAGGTACAGTCAAACAACAGAATCAATCGCAATAATGATCAAAAGCAATTAGTGTGAGGTTTGTTCGATACGTTAGATGTAATTGGAGGTTGTCAATAAATTATACTGCTTACACGTCTATGGGTCAGGATACATTTGGAAAGACTTGCAGTAACGATATAATGTTCCTAATTACGGGGTGAATATATTTAAAAAAGTTAAGTAACAGGACTTAAAAATACTTTCAACTAGAATTGATTTAAATGTTATATGCCATATTTTCACTGACGTATTTTTATATATAGACGACCCGCTTGGCGGAGCGGTCACCACACCGGTCTGACAGTGGGTTCCGGGTTCGATCCTCGGCCAGTCAGACATCTGAATGATGAATTAAGATTTCTGTTCTGGGTCTGGGTGTTTGTGTATTTGTCTTTATGTATCCACAGTACTCACGACACTGAAGAAAATCCTAGTGTAGAGCTATGAGTGCAAAAAGCGTTATATATATTACAGCATTAAATTGAATAAACACAAAAAAACCAACCGTTGTTATGATAAAAAGAAATTCCCTTTTCTTTCTATTTACAAGCACAAACCTATTTTTGTTTAATATAACGACTTGAAACGTTTTGGGTTTGATTCGCCTAAACAAAAATGTAAATAAAAAAAGCAGTTACTTAGAAGACTCATTAACGACAAATACTTTTATATCAGTGAGTTTCAAGGGGTCGCTCAGTAATAAACTGGGTTAAACTTAGTTTTATAGCCAAGTTATTTCAAGATAAGACATCTACACGAATTCGCTGACATGCTCGCCATCGCATGCGTTAAAACCTCGGATAATTGCTTTTGTTTCTCCCTAAAATACAAATACTTCTCTAAAATTTATTCTCTATTAAATTTTTCTTATGTATACCGTCTGAACGAAGTGTTTTCTTTCACTTTACTTATTCAATTTCGTACACGAAAGCGTAACAACCAGGCAATGGTTTTTAAGTTAAGGAATTTATTAAAATACTAGCGTTCGCTCGGGTCTTTGCTTGTGACCCGTCTTATACTATACGCCCAAGTAAAAACTACTAAATTTATAAATACTAAGTTGGCTATAAGTAATAACCCGAAACATCCTCAATCATCTCGCGAAAGACATATCAAAAGTAGTATCTGGTAATTTTTGAAATCGAAGAAATAGACGAAAAAACCCAATTTAAAAACAAGTTTTTGAGTACAAAATTGTCTAAATGAGGAAACGTGTATTTACTATTTGTAAAAGTAGAAGTTTTTAAATTACATGTACATGTGGTTAGAACAATCTAAAATCGGCTACAGGTGAATTGCTGAGGACTAAGATGGAACGCTTTGTATAAATGTCTCACCTTTAGCACGGCCTTTAAACCAGAGCCTGAACGCCCACGCGGCACACAGAGCGATTAATTCTATTGTTAAAGGCTTGTGTTCTTCATTGTTCACAAATAGATCGGGCGGGAATATCAAAATTTTGCTTTTATTAATATATGTCCAGAGTCCGACATGTATTTCATGTGATCAAGTGATCGTGTGATTGCCAGCTAAATAACAGATAGATTCATCGAGAAGATTAGAGTTTTAGTACTGTATCAAGTCGCAGTGCCACAACTATAATCAACTCGATGTGCTTTAATTCACACCTTCACAGTGAAACAAAAAATATTACTGTGATTTTACTGTGATTCAATTAATATAAATGAAGAACAAACAGTGTATGTGTGCAATTTACACACGGCAGAAGTGAAACTTAATAATAATAAATAATAAAACATTTCTGATTATAAGGCTACTTAGACTTATGCTTTTTCAAAATTCGATAAAGTAATCACTGCAACCCACAAACAGACATCTTATTTCGCACATACCAAACTTAAGCTCTTATACAAGCTACGTAATATCGTTAGCGTGATTTAGAAAGGAGTACAACGTCATCTAGTTGTACCGCCGATAACTGATTTCGTGCGCATTTTCGTTTAATCGAGTCTCGAATCACAACGATTGTATAGAAGAGTCACTTCAAAAAGTATGAAACGATAGTGCTTCCTAGGTTGAAAGGTTGATAGTTACTTTTGAATAGTAACTTATCGATTTTGTTTATACAGACAAGTCTTTGTCACAATTTACAATGGGAAAAGACAGGTGTTGTTTCATACTTCCTTACTTTGCGTTTGGATAATGGCTTCCACCTTACAAATTATTAGATGTAAAATATATTTTTAAAAATATCTACAACCGTGCCGCTATTTCAATGTAATAAATAAACTATACTTCGACTTTTCGTCGACTGCATCACAAAGAGGGTAATGTTTTTCCCGCGTGTGAATGTATGTATGTCAATTTCTTGGCATGCGCTACAGCCCAAACGGCTTGATGGGTTACAACATATGACATATCACGACCATCACATTGAAATAAGCTATATAATTGTAAGAGTGTAAATTGTATAATTGTAAAGTGTGGTTCACATTTTAAATATACCTTCTGCACTCATAGTCCTACACTATGATTCCTGTAAGGACAAATACACAAAAGCACTAGTAAACTAAATTTTTTAGATATCTAAACCCCAAGGGGTCACAAGGTCACATGACTTGTCATTCAAATTTATCATTCTTCTTGAGACAAAATAGTGAACAATAATAGCACAATCAATCTACGGTTCCAAAGATTGAATCCCAGGCACATACTTTCAAATGATTTTTCAAAGTTATGAGACTATAACAAATTAATAAATTATGATATGCTTCAACTTACACCTACACGCCTGAAATTTGTGAAAATAAATTCTCTAAGATGTGTAAAGTCTACCAATCCACATTTGGTCAACGGGATAGACCTATCATCCTTACATTCTGAGCTGACCCATGCCCAACTGTACGACAGTAACAGATTGACAACAACAATAATGAAGCAGGAAAATAATCAAGGCCCTCCAAAAGCTCAGTTGAAGCGCAAACAAAACTTTCGCAATATCCAGTTAGGGTCAGAATGCGCTGACTAAGAATCGGAAACATGCTGAATAAATATACAAATAAGTAACGTGGCTTATCATATGAATGGTAATATATATTTTCCAAAAACTACGTCTCAATTGAAATACTGGAATTGATTACATAAAATTTATAAATTATTTTCATTTTTCAGCAAGGCAATGCCGCCAGTGTTTTAGGAATTACCTCACACGGCTATTTTAGTTTTATTTTATAACAATAATATTTTTTCCATACATATTTCGAGTGTATTTTATTCGTTTGTTACAATTTTTTTAGGTACCAAAACTGTATTTTACTAATATTTTAAAGGTAAAGTTTATGAGTAGGCATGTATGTATGTTTGTTACTCTCTCACACAAACTACTGCTCGGATTTCGCTGAAATTTGTTATAGAGATAGTTTACGACCTGATTAAATACTAGGATAATCATGACAGAGGTAAACGTAAAAAAAGCGGGCGGAACCGCGGGAATAGGCTAGTTTTTGTAATTTAGAGTTAATATATTTACGAAAATGCAATTTCTCATGTTCAATTGCCAATTATAGACGATCGTTATCAAGTTCAAAAAAGATTGGAGTCCTACTTGAGTTCGGACATGGATACGTAGCTACCCCTAAGTTAGAACCTCGTATAAGTTTCTCTCACTTACAACACCTTTCAAACCATAGTATAGATTAATACTGTTGTCATTCGGCAGAAAAAGGTGTGGCGGTAGTGCCTTTGGAGATTGACTGCATCCTTCGTCGTCCAATTCCGGAGGTCCAATTCCACCACCCTTAAGCATACTGAATACACAAACACGTAACATACCTACCAAATTATACGGGTAATATGTGTTCGGAATAAACTTTATCTCAATTGAAATGGGGTTAACAACATAAAATATATGTTAATTGGAGTTTGCTAATAAAATGTAACCCCTAAAGCGGACCTGCGATGGAAGCAGTAGGTACTCACATATTTACGGATGTAATTAAACAATAGGCTTCCATGAGTTGTAAAATGCCTTACTTGTAACAAGTTATTACCAAATTAACACAAATAAAGCCAAGTCATTTAATCATCAAAAATATTAATATAAAGCGTACATTAAAACAAATCAGTTTACGACATATTACCTTTTTGTTTGGCGTAGTTTTTGTTTATGTTTTTTTTTTTAATTATTGGTTACATTTATTGTAATTAATAAAATTTAAAATAAAAATCGGATGTATGATACAATTCAATATTGAGCACTAGGCGAACTAATCGCGTAACAAGTCAAACTAATATAAAGCTTGTAAAAAATGTATCAAGATTCGGAAATATATCGTCGGAAGAAATTTTCGAATCACAAAAAGATCTAAATCAGTATTCAATAAATTAATCGACTACTTGAAACATATTTAAACTATAATTTGTTTAATACACAACTATAGTAACAATATACCACAAATACTTTTCAGTGCCTATAAAGATTGACTACGTTAATACCTACAAGTTTTTAGCTAAAAATATTTCCTTTCAATTTTTTTTTCATTTTATTTTATAACTCAAGAACGGTGAACCGTTATATCAGAATGCATATCAAAGCATACTAAAACATTTCAATGTTTTTCCCTACAATTTCTAACAGAAACGAAACACGGACAAAAATGAAACACCTCCGATTCAGTTGTGCCTCAGTATAGCATTGTATGCAGTATTACGTTTTCATACAAACGGGTTAAAACGGCGCGCCGCCGAATCTCGGTCTGCCTCAGTATACCCACAGTCGTATGGGTGCCACGCACGCGCTCGGTTGGACGGACGCAAACGGTATGGAACGTACAAGAAGTGATAGCCCTATTATGCCGAGCGGCCGTAGGTAACAAATTCAAGGACATTCATTCGAGACATAATACTGCATACATTAGTATACTATGGTTGTGCGGTCCTGCCTTTGTGTGCTAACGGTGTACAAACCTTCTTAATTAACAATGTTTACCTAATCCTAAACCCAAAAATATATCAGATTGTAAGTAATTACTATCTAATAACAGGATTTTTTAAAGCTTGAGTAATTGTAATAAGGCTAGAATATTGAGTAATTATCCATCTCCAACATTCACTATTTCTAAGGCGTTACACAGTTCGCCGGGTCAGCTAGTATAATAAATAAACAAAATGTGGCCAAGTGCAAGTCGGAGACGCAGGCGAAAGGTTCCGTAGCATTTATCATTAAATAAATTTGAACAGCTTTCCAACTACCAACATAAGTTTGTTTTTATAGTGTTTGTATGAATTACAAAGTTATGTTATTCGGTTTTTGAAAAAGTGCTATTCTCAAAAACTGTCAACCGTATCTTACTCGAACTAATTTTCGTTCAATGTTTTCCTTGACATCTATAACATATATTTTATCCAGATAGTTTTTTGAGTTGAAGTTCCATGTA
>MOOZ01000212.1:1186967-1197344 GCA_002930495.1 Cecropterus lyciades | reverse complement strand
ACAAATGCGTTGCTACCCCTGAGGACTAAGATGGAATGCCTCGGAAAAGTATGTCTCCCTTACCACACCCTTCAGACCAGAACACAACAGCGCATAACACTGATTTTATTAGACAGAAATAGGTGTGGTGGTGGTGCTACCGGAGTCGAACCACAAAGAGTTCTACCACCTTCAGATATTCTCAATACCGGGTTGATAAGAGCATCATAATGCCGCAAATTTATAACGCAGTACTACTGAAATCTTTCCATCTATATAGCTACATTTTGTGAACGTAAAAGTCAGTCTAAGTTCATGTACATAATTTTACTTACGATATTGTACATCACAGATCATAGTGTAAGAGCTAATATAATGCCTATTTGATGGAAAAGTGAAATATAAAATGACAGAAAATCTGCCCTGGCAAGAATAACGTTAATTACCTCAGTGAAATGGGCAAAGATAAAACAATTCAGTACTGTTTTTTTCTTTTGTTTGTCAGTTTTTTATTTGGTAGCATTTAACGTGCTATAGTGTAATCAATAAAAATGTAAAATTTATAAATTTGCTCCTAATTTCTACCAAAGTTTTGTAGTGTTTTGCATACTGAGTTTCTCCGAAAAATTTTAATAAAGAGAAACAAGAAACAAAAACAAAAAATCTTTAAATTTATACCCACATTTTGCTACAAGATTTAAATAATAAAAAAATACTACTTACTCAATTGTAGTCGTGTTGAAATTTTACTAATAATTATTAATTGTGGTAGAACACTTCGTGATTCGAACCCGGTAACACTACCGCCGAGGTATTCTAACTTAGTCTTCAGGGGTAGAAACGTATCAGTGGCCACTTACTCTCAAGTGGATTGCATACTCGATTTCTACTTCAGTATTACAAAAGAAATCAGAGAGTATCTTTATTCTGTTCCTACACTCTAATACATAAAATTAGTTTACAATAATTTAATAACCTCTTAACAAAAGTTAATTTTATCGAACAACCTGTAACCAACACCTTTCTTCATTTTATTTCCAGAATATTTACGTAATTACATGGCACTTAAGTTAGTGGGCAGAAAAATCCAGAGATTAGTAGCTAATACAAGGATGCCTTCGGGAAAATCGGAGTTAAGATAGAAGTAATTGCTGTTAAGGCCAAGCAGGCTACTGTCGGACGGGATAAGGCGATCCCAGTATTAGCCTTGAGGTGTTTAAGCGTGCTCTCAAGATTAAGTGGTTAACGCTAAACAACGCTAAAGGGACCACTCTCTTATTTATTATTTTCTTTCTAATCATTTGTATAAAGCTTTTGTTTTATAACTGTCCTCCTATAGTATGTTATGGTTGTTTATAATTAAGCTTAGATAAATATTACCTAAGGGCGGGAATCGTTTTTTTTCTCCTGAGGAGGTAGTTGCTACGCCTTGTAAAAGTGTGGTCCATTACAACACTCTTAAAATTAGAACATAGCCACACTGAAACTGAGATTAACGAGACAAGATGCTCAAAGTGTATTCGCTTAGCGTAGCAAGCGTCAACGTTGAACATTTAAAACAAATGATAGTTTCCGGTCGTCCGACCACACAATTCGCTAAAAATTTTAGCGATTCTTGCTAAAATTCGCTTAAAATTTAAAATAAAGCCTATTTCCGCCTTATAACAGCAGTGTTATGCGTTGTTGTGTTCTGGTCTAAAGGGTGTGGTAAGGGAGATATACTTTTCCGAGGCATTCCATCTTAGTCCACAGGGGTAGCAACGCATCTGTGGAGCCTTAGGTGAGACTTTCACCTTACCTAGGGTTGATCACAGATGGGCATGGTCCATGGGCGGCAGAAGCCACTTACCATCAGGTGGGCTGTATGCTCGTTTACTAGTTCTATAATATAAAAGCGATGTTTATGGTCCCGGGTAATACTATATTTGCATCCGGAGTCAAATAAAGAAGTTTTTTATCACCTTTTACCAACGAGCAAGCTATCTACCTCCATGAGGTAGACTACATGCCTGTGTAACCACTGCCGCCCATAGGCATCTGTAATATACCCCAGATAAGATAAGTCTTTAAGTGAGGTTAGCCACAGATACATACGTTGCTATCCCTGAGTACAAATTTGGAAAGTCTCGGATAAGTATGTCTCCCTTGCCATATCCTTCAGGCCAGAATAGCAAACATGACAGAAATAGGTGTGACGGTTTGCTTCCGGAGTTGAACCACAAATCATTCTACCACCTCCCAATAATCTTATAACTCTGCGTTTTTCAAACTTTGAATATTATTTTAAACATCTGTTAGAGTTCACCATTAATTAAACCTTATAGATAAGTAATTGATGTTCGTCTGGCTCATTTATCTTCTTATAGATGTTTCAATAAAATCAAACGATTATAATGAAAAATTGAGGAGGATTCATGATTGTGCTTATTTGTACCTTTTAAAATAATTTTATATTCCCCTTAGTCTTCAATATTAATTTAAATCCAACCTTGTAAGAATTCATGTACCATTAAACTTCTCCATGATCTAATCGAAGAAGTTTTAGTAGTTATGACGTTCTAAATGATCAGTATTTCTTTTTGATTTACAATAAGATATGTATTTTATTGTAAATGGGGCTTGTAAAGATAAAATTACCTTTTTTAACAAATACATATGTGCGAGGTAACAGAGCTACGAAAATAAGCTACGCGACTATCATGTGGTATGAAATAAACTTAACTACACCGGTCGCGATTCTTAGTTAAATGCAGGTAGGAAGATATGAAAATGTGCTACGTGGGATAGTCGTGGAAATAAGATGCACGACTGACTGATATATATGTAGTTATAGTATATATTATATGTAGCAGTCCATAACTAACTACGTAAGTACGTTATCTACACCGTTTTGGACTTAGATTTACACTGATCGTAGTTTGTCAGCTCAAATCCGTAGCTCCAATCCTTAGCTCACATCCCGCCATATAAGCATACATAGCACGCATTCTAAACACGCATCTATAGCTTCAATCCTCAGCAAGCTTATTATTGTGGTATGTTTTTTTTTTTATATTTTCATAAAAAATATAACAAACATTTTAAGTGGCAAGGTGCCCTAAATTACGTGTAAATTACGTATAATATTTAATTTTCTATTTTATTATCGCTTGCTATTTTTTCACTATTATATTATACATATACTTTGTTTTATATTTAATGAAGTTCTCCGTTATAATATTAAAAAATCATATTACTACTACAAAATATTAAAATATTAACCTAAACGTACGTATGTATTATAAAAGATAATCGTGGTTCCAATATATTCCAAATAATTCCAAGAACTTTAGAAATTTAAGAAAAATAATGAGCTATAAAATTATTTAGCTTTTGAGTTCATAATTAATAAAGATTACGAGTATTGTTTGAAATCTCTCCACCAGCTGCCGAGTTTATTCGGATTTTCCAGTTATTGAAATGCAGGGAGAACAGTTTATCGGAAATAACTTACTCTGTCATTGTTTTGCAATGGCTACAATTTATAATGAAGTCAACAATGAATCCGAAAGTATTTTAATTTATGTTAAATTAATTAATATACTTATGTTTTTTCTTTTCAGGTAAAAGTACCGGCTAAATATACTAGATACTACATTCTATCAAAAATATTTGTATGTTATATCGCATGGACACTGTAAATTAGTAGAAGTACTAGCCCGCAATTTTAATATTGACCTTTTGGCTTTTTATCATATGTTCGAAGTTCAAATCTTAAGTTCAAATCTTCTGTAATACTTACTAACTTTAAAACCTCTTTTTTTTGACGACCAAGAAAAACACAATGGGATTACTTTTTTGTCAGGGAATTGTACATAAGGACTCATGAGTGTGAGGTAATTGTTAATCTTCAATGCTAGCGTAGTCGACTGGAGTCTAAATCCTATTCAAAATAACATACTATTAAAGCTTTTTGGAAAATAATTGGATTTGCATGCCTCTAATTGTATTTCGTGATAACCTAGTTCAGATAACATAACTAAACAAAAAACAGAAAACAGAAAACCTATTTACAAACGATAAAAGTTACTAACGAAGATTTTTTCACAATGCAAAAAAAAAACACAAAGTGTAATCGCGAATAATGAAATAACACTTATATTAATATTAACTACATGAACAATAAAGGTTTACACCAATTAAAAATGTGAAAGCATTTTCAAGCACAACATCAATACAGTCAGTGATCTACGTAAACCCCACTGAGGCAAATGAATGTCACGAACGCGATCGCCATATTTTAATGAAATGAGGTGGTTATTTTAAAATAAACAGAACGAAAACCTCATTCGTGCGTTTATTTACTTACGGGTTGCAATTCTTTTTATCTCACTATTGGGTTGGTATCGCCTACTCTAAGGGGCCGTGGAGCTTATGGAGTTTTTTTTTATATAATTTAGTAGTAGCAAACGAACATGCAGCCCATCTGATGGTAAGTGGACACTGCCGAAGACTAAGATGGTGGCCTCATATAAAAGTGAGCCGGCTACCACACCCTTTCACCGAAACGCAAGAACTGCTTCACAGTAAAAATAGGTGTGGCGGTGGTACCTTCCCGGTCGAACCATATTCGTTCTACCACCTTGAAAAATGTGTAGATAAGATATACTTACCCGAGGTTTTTCAATTTAATTCTAAGGGATAGCAACGCATTTATGGCTAACCTGGTAAGACTTATCTTATTTGGAGTTGATTGCAGATGTCCGTGTGCTGCAGTGACCACTTACAGATGAACTGCATGCTCCTTTGGTACTTCCATATTAAATAAAAAAGATAGTTATTTTTAAAGGTAGTAGAACTCTTTGTGGTTCGACTCAAGAAGCACCTCCGCCACACCTACAGTGGGTTGCCAAATTATTAGGGACAGTCAGAACTTTTTACAATTTCGTATTATGGGCGCACTTGAGTGCAGTTTGAGTGGTTTGAGTATTGCAGGAATATGTTTTTTGTACCGACTATGATAAGTTTAAGTTATTTAAAGTGGATGACGATAGTTCATGGCGTATTTTTGGAACAGAAAAACATTTCATTATGAAGAAAGTCGTAGAGAGCTAAAGAGGTCTTATAGTGAGTGAGAATTTCGTCGTGAATCATCAAGTTTTTAAAAAGTTTTCATACAATTGTATGTATGTGAGTATTATTTTGAGCTGGTAAGAGAAAAGGAAAAGTGGCAGAAAACGCATAACCACACCGCGGTCGGATTGAGAAATTCGTGACATTTATCTTCAAAATCGAAAAAAAGTTCTGTTCTTTTGACCCATCTGGGTCAAAAGCTACATGAGGCTGGTATAAAAGTTTCAAAAAGAACTGTACAGAGAAGATTTGCAGAAGAAGGGTTGTAATCGTCCGTTGTATCATCGTCCTGTAAAAAAAACTCGATTGTCGGACGCTATGAGGCAGAAACGCCTTGCTTGGGCTCGTAATCTTCGCCAAATGATTGTTGAGGCCTGGAGTAACGTCAGTTATCATTTTTACCACTATTTTGAGCTATGTCAACAATAGCAAAGCAATAATTTACTTTTAATATTCCAGGTGTGTTTTTCTTACGAGTCTCTTTTTGAAATTTTGGTAGACAAGAGCAGCTTTGTGCGGCGATGTCCTGGCAAAAAATACCATCCAGACTGTATCGTAGGACGAGTTAAGCACCCTGTTAAGGTTATGGTATGGTCTGATATAAGCGCAAAAGGAGTTGGACGTTTGTATATAGTGCAAGGAACCATGAGACAAGATCAATACAAACAAGTGCTACAAACTCGGCTTATTCCCCAGCTCAAAGAATGGTTCCCAAATGGCGAAAAAATTTTATTTATGCAAAATTCAGCACCATGCCATAGATTACTGCATTTCTGTCAGAAAATAATATCAAAGTTTTGTCCAGGCCCGGAAATTCTCTCGACATGAACTCCATCGAGAAACTACGGGAAATTACCAAAAGGGAAATTGCAACATAAAACATCACAAATAAGCGACAATTGATTGAAAGCTTAAAAGCTTATAAATGCTTGGCACCACAATGAAGTAATAAAAGAAAGTACAAAGAAATGCATAGAAAGCATGCCCAGCAGATTTGAAGATACAGGCTACATAAAATACTGATCCTCAATCCAATTGCACTTTTGTTTTTTTTTTGTCTTGATATGATTTGTCTTGATGTCTTGAATTGATAATATTTTTTCTATTAATTTTGGTAAATAAATGTATAGCATACTTAAGTAATATCATTATCAAGAATAAACATGTTATTTTCACTTAATTTTTTGAATAAATACTTCACAAATATTTATTTTGATGACTGTCCTTAATAATTTGGCAACCCACTGTATTTCTGCCTCATAACAACGATGTTAAGCGCTGTTGTGTTCCGGACCTGATGGGTGTGGTAAGGGAGACATACTTTTCCGAGGCATTCCATCCTAGTCCTAGTAGCAACACATCTGTGGCTAACCTTAGGTGAGACTTTGATCTTGCCTAGGGTTGATTACAAATTTCCATAGGCGACAGTAGCCACTTACCATCAGGTGGGCTGCATGCTCGTTTGCTACTTCCATTCTATAAAAAAGAAATACCACCGCCACATCTATTTCCAACGAAATGCACATTCTAGCGTTTCGGTGGAAGAGTCTATATGCTTTGCTTCCTCTAGGAACTAAGATATTGGCCTCATATGTACACTGACCTACACATGAGGCCAATATCTTAGTTCCTATAAGTTGTAACGTATCTGTGATCGGCTTCAGATGGATTACAAATGTTAATAGACATCAGTAACCACCTACCATCAGGTGGACTGTACCTACGCTCATTTGCTACTTCAATGTTTTAAAAAAGCGTTGCTTCGGGTACCTGCTTTAAAATAATTTACCATATTCTAAAATACTTCCGTTTTATACATGCACATTTAACGGTCGACATCGGTTAATGGCTGTCACTGTGCCCTATTTCCTTCTAAAAGCAAGTTTTATAAAATATTTACTGAGTGCATCACGGTATCGATCAACTCGCTAATATGAGACGAGCTTGCTAAATATATGAATATTACTAAACGTTTACATCCGCAATAAAGCTGACACACGGTTATATTCGTAAATATATTTTCTTCTATGTTTTACGTTCATACTTATGTTTGTTACTAATATATAACAAAAAAACTGCTATTACAAACTACACATTCTACAAAACGAATCTTACCTTTAAAATTGTATGAATGTTTACTATTTAAATCGTTGTAAATGAATTTATATGATTTTAGAATAATATTATTGCGGAATTGATAGATTTTAATATGAAAAGTGGTTCTTAATTTCTTTATTTCAATCCAGTTTCATGGATCATAGACACGGGAAACTATTTATGTTTCAACTAAAAACGAAATCTAATCAGATTCAAAATCGCTCGTCTTCGGGCTTTACATATTAAGCGACAAATATTACTTCTCAGATTTTCCTCTAGTTAGCGTCCGAAATCCAAGAGCCTTGTCAAATTTCAGCATCGTACGGCCCTTTAATATTGATGGTCATATGCTAACAAGTGACCCGCTTTCAGAAATGAGTGACCTGACTACGGAATTAGGCTCGCTGTGAATTTTTAGAAAAGGGAGTTTATCGTGCCAGACTTTGATCAACATTTTCTTGGAGCTTTGAGTCATCAGACTCAGAATATTTACCTTCCAAAGTATATGAGGCCTTGTTATTCGATTTAGATTTTTTTGATACAGAAACAATTTGAACCAAGCTTCATGGCGTCTTACAAACACGTTAATATCATGAATATGTAAGGTATGAGATATGTGAACACCAAAGTGACATAAACTATATAATTTTTAAAAATGCTGCCTGGATGTTTAATTAACCATGTTACTAGTTCATCTGGATAATGAGAACAATTATAAACTAACATTCTGATAAATTAACAGTTGTGGTTATTAAGTATTTTTTGGAACTCCAAGGGGAATCCGTTAATACAAGGTTTACCGTAAATTATAGATACAAAGTTAAAAACACCATCAATCTATATTTGACAAGCCTGGCTGACTATTATTTTAGCTCTTCTTATTCTAAGAGTACCTATTATCTAATAACGAGACAGTGACTATGGATTGATGATCACAATTTGATAGATAAGCTTGCGTGTTTCATTTGTATCCGACTGCGTCAGAAGGAGGGTAATGTTTTTCGTGCCTATGTATGTATGTATGTTTGTTTGTATGTATGCATGTCCATTTCTTTGGCACGTGCTACAGCCTATACGGCTTGAAGGATTGCGATGTATGACATATCATTAGAATCGTTTCAGTTCGCAAAGTGTCATCATTTATAAAAATGACGCCTGCAAGTAGGGGAAACAGGAAAGGGAGGATAGCCTTGTTTTATTATCACTGCACTATGGATATCAAATGAAAGCTATCAAATAGTGTCTTACGAAAACTCGTATATAGTATTTAAATTAAATGTATCATTAAGAACGAAAATCGTTTTAAGCAGTCGGTTTTCTTGTTTAGATATTTTTTAACAATGTTACTATTTAAAACAAAATTAGCCCAACAAGTGAAATCACCAACAGTACACAGTAACTTTATTAAATAAGTTATCAGTACAACTCATACTGCCGGTGTATATTCCCTAACTCATAAGTCATAAAAGCTGCCTGCGTCTCGGGTATATTTGAAAATCTCGCAGGGATATCTTTCACAAGCCGGCAAGGTTAATCTTTCTTGTCTTATAGCCTTCTGGACTTGCCCATAAAATTCGATTGAACATGTAATATATGATTCGCGTCTTAAGACATCGAAAATTTTCTTGAATTTTTATCTCGAAAGAGCTGAAGCTGGCGGTTTCTTATATCTATAAATAATGTTAAAGTTATTTTATAAAATATGTCGCCTACGTGGGAGCCTACGTGTCGAGCAAACGTGTCACAAACTGATGTGAACGGAAAAACGTAAAAATTTAAGTTAAATAAAATAACTACAAATAGAAATACAAAAAGTGAACTCAATGCCAAATATCCTATAAATCAACTCTAAAATATCATGTGATGTAGCAAGTGAATAAAATGCTGCACGAACGGTGCCACTTTGTGTTGGTATTATAGAATAGAATAAAGTTGGTGACATTAAAGGATTTAGTTCAGGAAATAGTTCGCAACTTCCCACGAAGTTATTCATAAGCTGCGATCACCATCACGCACAGCTAAACAGGCATACCCTCTTTGTTCGGAAAGCCTTTTATCCAGCAATGTAATCAAAGGACTTATGGATAGATAGACGGATCGATGTAATATTGTATGTATATTCTGGAAAACACAGACACTTTAATAACATATATATATAATCTGTATTTATGGTACTAAAAGTGGTAGGAACTTCAAGGTGGCAGAACTCTCTGTGGTTCGACTCCGAAAGCACCACCATCGCACCTATTTCTACCTAATAACAGCAGTGTTATGTATTGCTCTTTTCTGGTCTGAAGGTTGTGATAAAGGAGATATACCTATCCGAGGCGTTCCAACTTAGTCCTCAGAGGTAACAACGCATCTGTGGCTAACCTCCGGTAAGAATCTGATCTTATCCGGTGTTGATTACATATGTCGATGGATGGCAGTGGCCACTTACCATCAGGTGGATTGCATGCTTGTTTGGCACTTTCATAATATACAAAAATAAATAATAAAAATAAAGAGAATACTGTAGGAATGTACATCATGTACTTCATTTGACAAATTTATATACATATTAATATTCACAGATATTTTAAAATGCAATAATCAAGTACATTTCGTAACATCAATATTAATTCCAGGACTCAGTTATAGTTCTAACGAATAAGGGTGTTAACTGGAGTTTCACTCAAAGGCCGCTGCGAGTATACAAATTTCACGAATAGCATTAAGACCAACCAAGTACCTACAAACATTTGACGAAGCTCTTTCCCCAACCACAAATAATGGTTGCATACATATATAATTTCCGTGAATGTTAGTCGTAAAATCTAAAAAAAAAAAATTTTTGTCTAGACAAATTAACAAAAATTGCTCGTCATGATATATCATTTTTATTATTGTTAACGAAATACATTATTTTTAATATAATGCAAACATTTGACGAAGCTCTTTCCCCAACCACAAATAATGGTTGCATACATATATAATTTCCGTGAATGTTAGTCGTAAAATTTAAAAAAAAAAAAATTTTGTCTAGACAAATTAACAAAAATTGCTCGTCATGATATATCATTTTTATTATTGTTAACGAAATACATTATTTTTAATATAATGGCACATAAAGATAGTAAAATATCATATTTTATCAAAATTAACGTTCGTTAAATAAAGAGTCTATTTCATAGCCTACTACAACACATT
>MOOZ01000212.1:1169063-1186637 GCA_002930495.1 Cecropterus lyciades | reverse complement strand
TAACGAAATACATTATTTTTAATATAATGGCACATAAAGATAATAAAATATCACATTTTATCAAAATTAACGTTCGTTAAATAAAGAGTCTATTTCATAGCCTACTACAACACATTAATTCTACCTAATTACGACTTATATAATAAAATAAGAGACATGACGCAAAATTTAGTTTCATGCCTCAGAACCAGTTATTACACATATTATACATATATTATAGAATATGTATATATAATAATACCTAGGTTTTATACATAAATATTATAGAACTATTGATTTATATTACCACGTTGTGAAACCAGTGTAGTTCGACCGCTGAAGTACTACCTATTTCTAATGTGAAGCAGTTCTTACGTTTCGGTGGACGGGTGTGGTTGCCGGCTCCACGGGGACCACCTTAAACCTCGGGAGTAGCAACGCATTTATGATCGACTTCAGATAGTACCTATAGACAGTACCTGAAGTCGCTTACAGATGTCCATGGGCGGTAGTAACCACTTACCATCAGACCACATGCTCGTCTGCTACTTCAGTCTGCTAAAAAAAATCACGCGACCATTCACCCCGATATTTAATCACAATAATAGGATATAGAATTAGAGTAAGTAATGCCTGAGATCGACCACTAATACGACTAATAGTTTACACTACTAGTTTATTTTGTATTGCATCGTACCTCCATAGTTTAACTACGTACAGTAGTCTACTTATAAACAAGCAGAGAGTGAAGACGTATAATAAATGTTGTAAATGAATAAACATTTTTCTCTTGGTATAAATAAGTATTACCCGATATGTGATTATAGCTAACCTTTGTTGTGTATTAATAATTAATTGGAAGCTCAGTTGGAAATTCTCATTATTTTTGTGCCACAATAAAATGTTCCTATTATCATTGATTGAACGTTTCATTTGTTTATACCCGACTGGTTTGGAAGGAGGGTAATGTTTTTCGAGTCTGTGTATTTATGTCTAATTAGACCGTGCCAAAGTCTACAGGCTAAACGGTTGACGGATTTGAACATACAAGGTGTCGGCGAATTCGTCTCAATTGTGGGTGTGATAAATATATGCTATATAATTTATGAAAGCATCTGCGAATAGGAAAAAATGGGGAATAAAGAGGAAAAATATATATATATCATAAGGTCGGGACAGCCAACACTCCATTTGTCATCGCGCAAAATATGTACCTTATAACATATAATAATTTCTATTTGAACATAATAATTATTAAAGTACATTTTTTTTGTTCCTTTATCAGTTCATCATTTTGCGTTTATAATAATTTATTTAATTTACATTCCATTGCTAGGCTTTCAAAACTTGAGAAAGACTGAATCTGGAGAAAGGTATGGGTTAATGGCCAATCTGAGTCGCATGTCTTCATGACACCCACAAGTCCTTCAACAAAGTTTAATTACGGCTATTGAATGATAACAACTGGTACCGATAGATTTAACCACGCTTCGAAACACTGAAGTACACGTACATGAATATAGTCATTAGTGATCACCAATGGTCATTAGTGGTCTACAATTAACTTAATCATCCAAAAACTAAAAGATCTCGGAAACTGTTTTTTTCTTTTATCAGAGCAGTTTTAAATTATGACATCGTATTTTGAGGTAACTCAGGGATCTTTATCTCTATCTAAATATACCTACTTATAATTGACTGTATTTAAGCTTAATAAAATTTTATTTCGAATTTAAATTGAAAATCATTAGCAGAAAGAATTTTGCATTAATTTGAAGCTTATAAAAATACTTCTAAAGTGTCTGTTTCATTTTGTACACTGTGTATAGGGTAGTTGGGGCATAATGAGGTTCGGGGCAGAACGGGAAATGTGTATCTATGTGTTTAGCTCATACAGTAGCACGCTGCAGCACGCATGCGTCGTTGGCATTCTTCTCTCATTCAGTTTCGTCGAATGAGTCTACGTGATGATAGTATTGTTGCTTGTTATAGCTATCAAATAATTATTTTTAAGTGGATTTTTAAATAATTTTACAGTTAAATATCAATGTACAAAGAGGTAAGTGTGTAAGTTGTTCGATTTCTTTTTCAGTCTGCTAATAAACATGGGTTTGGTCATATATGTTCGCACGTATTGCGGGTAATACTCAAAAAGGTTAGAAATTATAAAACGTAACGGAGAATGTCAATAAGGCAAAATGATCGGGGCATTATGGGATGACACCCTGTTTTGCCACTGGCACTTTCACTTTCCTAAGTGTTTTATTTTTACCCGAGTGCTTAAGAAAGAGGTTAATGTTTTCGAGCGTATGTATGTATGTTTGTATAAATGCATATCTATTTGACGTTTTACAAACGGCTTGACGGATTGTGGCATATGACATATCTTTAGAATCTTTTTAGCTTACAGAGAGACACTGCTGTACCAAAAGAACAAGTCAAGAGTCCATAAATATATCTACAAATTTCACTGATCTCTTCGAGTTTTCTAGAAACAAATACTATTAAAACCTGTGCGTACCACGTCAAATTTAAATTTCGTGGAACCTGCAACTTCATGATGACAATGATTAAAATTATGACTGTGTTTGTTTATATTGTGGCTATTTCTATTCAAAACCTACCGAAAGATGGGTTATGTGTGGATGCCGTGAATGGTATTTTATTCCTGTGCTAGCGTAAATGAAGACGATGAAGATATATATATTTATGGGCGCTGTTTGCCTGATTACTTATAGTCTTCATTTTGCCCCGTAACACGTCCTATTTTGGCACACATGTGGGGTAAAATGGGAAGATTACTCAATTGAACAAAATTACTATTATTCTTTAATAAAATCCAAAAAATGACTGATTATAGTAATGAAATTTAATAATTAATATGAAAATAATTATATAATTGTTGGTTAAGTTCGGAAATTGATACAATTGACCAGTTGATTTTCTAAATGTAAAGATTTTTTTCTTAAATACCCCATAATGCCCCAACTTCCCGTACATGTATTTAAGTTGCACAAACATCATAACCGTCAAGCCGTTTTAGCTGACATACACAAAACATACACAAAACATTACACTCCTTCTGACGCTTCTTTAATGCACGGGTTTGAGAGTGATATCATTAGAGGTTCGATACAATTCGTAATTAATGGTAGTATCATATTACGATGGCCGAAGATGCGCTTTATTATGACACTTCAAAACGTTGGTTCCAGCGATTTCGTGATGGCAATTTTGACTTCGAAGATGAACCGCACCAGAGGAGACCGTCGGTAGTTGATTTAGACTTATTAAAAAACCTAATAGAAGAGGAGCCGCGTTCTACTTTACGTGATCTTGCGGAACAGCTCAAATGCTCCCATGAATTAGGTAAATGTTGGAAAACCGGAGTGTGCATACCACATGACTTATCACCATCTCAGCGACATGTAACGATATGTAAACCCTAAGTGGGTTTACATATCATAATAATAGTATTTATTAAATATTAATTACTATTGTTTTAGGGAATTAAATTAAACCGTGGGAGGAAGTTGCAGGTAGTGCTTAAACCAAAAGCAATTTATTTCGATTTCGTGTCGGCAACCGTGACATCTTGACAGTGGAATGCTAGATTTTATGCCAACGGAACCAAAGGTATGAAGTGAAGTAAGAATTGTATGCAGCCACCTATTACTGTCACACTACTAAGTACAGATTACTACATACATACTACGTACGCATCTCGTCCCAGAATGAAAAGAATTAAGGTTGGCAAACTTCTCATGCATTTGAAAGCATATGGAAATCTCCCAGAAGCTAAATAGGAAGGAACTCGTAGCTAGTTTGTTTATAGTGTATTCCTTTACTGGTCGGGCTCTGAATGTTGTTGTTTGCGTGGTTTATCCAATATCACATTATATATCTTTATAAAGTTGTGAGTTTATATATAGCTAATAATAAGTTCAGGAACATAATTCTACAAATATTGGTCCGAAGTTTAGTATGTTTGTTGATGTGGTCTGGGCGATATTTGTTATTTATGATGCTCTATAGTCGGATGTCAGCTATCAAAAATTCATCAAATATTTCAGTAGCTATTCCTGTAATAGCAACATATTTTTGATCGGCTTTACACCGCACTCTTACCTGCGTGAGCTTACTAACTACATATAATAAGTGGTATGATAATGTGACTACTATTTGGAACACTGTTGATGTTAATTTTTTTTTATTTATGTAAATTGTATGTTAGTAGCAAATGAGCAAGCCATCCTCCTGATAGTAAAGTAGTAATTCCATTAGTCATCTGTAACCAACCCCAGGTAAGATCACAGTGTTACTTGACGTGAGCCACATATTCCTTGCTACCCCTGAAGACTAAATTAGAACTTTACCACACCTTTCAGACCATAATACAGCAGCGCCTAACACGCTTTTATTAGGCAGTAATAGGTGTGGCGGTAGTGCTTTCGGAGTCGAAGCACAAAGAGTACCTTTTACCAAATTTATCATAATAAATTATAAAGAAAAATTGCAATTTATATTTGCATAATTTTTTTATGCATCATAAATATCATTATGTGAAGATCAAAATAAGCAGTTGTATTTAATTTATATTAGCACATTTCTTTAACTTCATTTGAACTTTAAATTGTACGTTTTCCAAATCCGTTTACATTACAATGTGTCAGTAAAAGCTATTTGATTTCGCAATCAAGTTTGAAGTGGGAATTGGAAATTCGTTCGTATACGTTACTCGATTTCAAGCTCTGACAAGCAGTGTCAATCCAGCTGCTAATGTGTGGGGCGGATCAACTCGACTGCAGCTTTGTCTATTTGTTGCGTCTAGTTAATACAAACAGTATTATGCAATTTAGCGCCAGGCTATTAGCGGAGCAACACTTACTCTGGTACACTGTGTTCAGCTGGCAATTAACTATGTGAATTAATAATAACAAAAGCGGAATATCTATGATGTACGTTTGAAAGAAATACCCTTTCATTTCTTAAAGGAATGACAATAACGCCCAAAGATGTTTTTTTTTATTTTTTACCCATATCATTATTATATAGTTACTCACACATAAATACATAACATATTGAGCGAACGAACACGAAGTCAGCTGGCGCCTGGTAGCTACATACCTATTGATTAAAATCACTCAACCCTTTTTCCGCGACATGGAATTTAGTAGTATACTTCGTACGAAACAAGCTTCAAGGTGTGTTATATTTAGATCGACATTAATTTGAGCAATACAGTTACCATAAAGACCACACTCTTACCGATCAATACCCATAACTTGTTCACGAAAATAGCCCTTAAGCTTTTGAAACGGCACACAAAACTGACATACAATTTAGGCCTTCAGGGAGCGATGATTACGTTTGTGTAGTTTCGTCGGATAGGAAGTGATCTAAGATGAGGCACGCTTTTCATGAAAGGCGTCTGCCCGTTATCTTGCTCACCGATCATCTTTGCTTCAACCACGATAAATAGATGTTTGCTATGCCCCACTTTATTTTACATTTTGTGAATTCAAGCTTATCAGCTTTGATTATGCGACAGCGTCTTGTACAAAGAGAAGATCGATTTTAATATCTTTACACAATTTTAGTTTCATCTGTATTATCTATACTAATACTATAAAGGGGAAAGCTTTGTATTTTTGGATGTTTGTAATGAATAAACTCAAAAACTACTGAGTAACTATTTGAACTGAAAAAAGATGACCGAAATCAGACCATAATAACCATACATTCGTATTAATCCTTATCCAAAAAATTCTTTCATATTCAAAACTGTTTCAGTACCTATAGATAACTTTTGAATTACTCGGTCCATTCAATTCAGATGACATTACGAATTTAGTAAAATAAAACACCGCCGCCGTCGATGCACAGTGACCAGTGTGGCACCACGCAAAGCAGCCGTGTAGCGTTGGCCTGGCTTTGTTGAAAAAGAACCCGATGATTTTAAATGATACAAATACAGTTGCCAGCTTGCCATCTCACTAATTAAAATAAAAAGTTGGTACTCCCAGTATGCTGTTGAGAAATTTTAGCCCTCTTAATATGTGTAATGGCACAAGAGTTTTGGTAAATGAAGTACGTGACTCTATTGTGGCAACTATTTTCACCGGACAGCACGCGCAGTTCCGCGGATCCCAATAATACCAACGAATTTGCCTATATCTTTGAAAAGATCACAATTTCCTGTAAAGATATCGTTTGCCCTTGCGAAATATAACATTTTTAAAAATTGTCCCACTCCTGGGCAAGGGTCTACTCCCAGAATGAGAGACTTTCAGGCCATAGTCCACCGCGCTGGCCAAGTACGAATTGGTAGACTTCACACACCTTTGAGAACTCTTTTTTTTAACCCTCAGGGGTGCAGGTTTCCTCACGATGTTTCCTTCATCCTTCACTGTAAAATAGTGATAATAATTTCTAATACGCACATCATTTCAGAAAAATCAGTGGTGCGTGCCTGGGATTCGAACGTCGGACCCTCGATTAAAAGGCCGTGTTTCAACCTATAGACTATCACTGCTCACTGGTATAAATATATATATATATTTAATAATAGGATAAAGTAATGTAAAAAAATATATTTAATAAATAATAAGCAAAAGTATGATGTAGACTGTAATAGATTTTATTGTTTTTATTAAATTCATGGAAGTTTTAATTAGCATATTTTAAGGTATATCTACTATATATGATTTTACACTAATATTATTTTGAATTGCGGAATTGATACATTTTAATATGTTACGGGTACTCACGATATGCGGTTTTGAATTTCTTGTTGCCGATTTTTCGACCCAGTTACATAGATCGTGGTCACGGCGAAACGGCGATCGCCGTGATGAAAAGCTGAATACTAAGTTTCATTGAACTTACATTGGTGAACTTTCATACAAACTGTTATCCCCTATTTAACCCTCTTAGAGGTAGATTTAGAAAAAAAAGAGAAATAGATATTTCATTACATCAAACCACAAAGCTAAATACTAAGTTTGATTGAGCTTGCATCAAAACTGACGGACTTTTATACAAAGTTTCATCCCTTATTTAACCTTCTTAGGAGTGTAATATCAGAAAATCCGTTCTTAGCTAACGTCTATGTCATAAAAGGAACCTTTTGTCAAAATTTCATGTTTCCACCTTCAGTAATTTAGGCTATGCGATGTTTAGTCAATAGGTGAGTGAGTTAGTGAGTGAGCATCCTTTCGCTTTTATATATATAGATAAAAGTTTTGTTAGTCGTGGCTTTGGACTAAATTTTACATTTATGCTGAAAGTTGAATTTACGTTTGTATTTGTGTTTCAACTTATGCTTTCAGGTAAATTTTTATTAACGAAATAAAATTAGCTACATTATATGAATACAAATATAAGTGTATCATAACTACAAAGCCTGAAAAAAAATTAACAAAAAATAGAAACCGACTTCTATGCAACAAAAAGCAAAAAAATATTTTAAATATATGTTGGTTTCTTACATACACAGTACATAGTACCTACATTGTCCCGAAGTCGGCGCTCATATACTTGGACATAGATTAGTCGTTGTGATCTGACAAAATATGTTGAGTGCCGACTTCGGGACTATGTAGGTACTATGTACTGTGTATGTAATAAACCAACATATACTTAAATAGTGATATTTGATAGTGAAATTTAAATAGAGATTAAGTTTTAGGTTCAGTTTCATAATGTTAAATATACTTGTTTATTGTTTAAAACAATTATTATTTGCACAAAATAGTTATGGGAACACTATTAAACTGTATAATAGTGAAACCGAGTTATAACTCCCGCGTGGTAGAGTTACCATAGCGGTCTGTCACGCACTGGGTTTCGGATTCGATCCCCGGGCAGACAGACATTTGAATAATGAATAAGGTTCCTGTTCGGGGTCTGGGTGTTTACGTATTCGTCTTTATTTGTCCATGGCACTCACAACACAGGGAAAATCCTAGTGTGAGGCTATAAAAATAGAAAGTGTTATTATATAATCTAATTACCTATTATATTACATTATATTACATAAACTGTTGTCTGTTCAACAATGGAAAGCTTAGAATAGCATAAAACATTAATTTGAAGTGAAATTTTAGTGCTGGTAATTAGACATTGTTGATACAGATTTGCATGGACTCTCCACGACACGAAATTGTTTTCAACCCAAGACGGTTCTACTGCTGAGTCTCTTCTAAGCATAAGCATGCATTTTGGTGATAGTTAATAGTGT
The DNA here is from genome assembly GCA_002930495.1 of Cecropterus lyciades. Classification (NCBI taxonomy): domain Eukaryota; kingdom Metazoa; phylum Arthropoda; class Insecta; order Lepidoptera; family Hesperiidae; genus Cecropterus; species Cecropterus lyciades. Next base: position 1,178,416 of record MOOZ01000212.1, on the reverse strand, counting down.
TAGCGAAGTTTACGTTGATAGAGGAGTCTATCTCTAGATAACCTGAAAATGTTATAAAAAAATCAGGTTATTGCTGACAATGCTTTTCCAACTGTAAAAGGAAGTATTTTTTTTTCAGTGTGCAATATAAGTGACAGCTTGTGATAGTATCTCTGATTTTACGAAGTTACGTGATGAACGTATTAATTATCACTTGTTTTTAGCGAAGTAACAACGCAAAGAAACCTTTGTGAGAAAATATTCTTTTCTTTAATATTTTTACAGCGCTGTTAATTTTTCTTCATGTCTTCAAGACTGACTGGGAGAAAATGTTAAACGTTGAATCCGCCATTTGCAAAATATATTTATGGCCAATAAAGTGTTAATCAATAAAATAGTGAAAAAGAAAGTGCTCTCACTCGCTTTAGGTAGTGTAAAACTCTGTATAGAAAGATAAACGCCCGATAATTCTGTAAACAAATTTCGTAAAAGGCTTTTAAGGTCTACTAGCAGCGTAGTGAAATATGGACTTAACCCATCTCATTATGAGAAGGATTTAGGATTTAATTTATACCCAGTAGTGGGATAAAAGAGAGAAAGAAGTTTTTTTTTTATAATATTGAAGTAGCTAACGAGCATGCAGCCCACTTGATGGTAAATGGCTCTTGCCGTCCATGTACATCTATAATTAATCCCAGATTAGATCAGACTCACCTGAGTTTGGCCACAAATGCGTTGTTACTGCAGAGGAATAAGTTGGATCGCCTCGGAAAAGTATCTCACCCTTACCACACACTTCAGACCAAAACACAGCAGCTTAACACTGCTGTTATTAAGCAGAAATTGGTGTGACGGTGGTGCTTCCGGGGTCGAACCACAAAGGGTTTCACCACCTTCAAAGAATACACACTGGCTTCGAGAAATCAATGTTTCTTATCCTTAAAGTCACAACAAACTCATAATACTAGGCTTGGTTCCTTTCAACAAGCACTCATTACACTGGAATCCTAGTTCCAAAACTGTTTTGCCCAGCTCTCGACTCTTCCCATTGTTACGCCAAAACGTTTTATTATCGTAAGCGAAAGTATTACACGAGAAGAAAGCGCAAAGCCACCAGATGATAATGGCAGGTATACAATCATCATTCTAACAATTTCTCTCGCATTATTTCATGCCATAATGAAAATATTTCCATTTTATTACTAACTTGAATTGTTTCCATTTTATCACTAAGTTGAAAATGAAAGCTAAACAATATTCAATGTTTACATAAAATATTGAACATTAAAATCTTATCGTTGAATATTTTGCTAAAGTGACTGTATATTTCATACTAAGTAGATATTTTAAAATAATTATTAATAGAATTGATGTTAGGGAAAGTTTTGTTTTAACAGTTTATGGATTTGCACCTGTATCTATCCCGCTTCTTCCCTGGTAAATTATGTGCTCTCTTCTATTGTAACTTTGTATATTACTATTGTAACTATCTTTTATATAAAAGATTATTGATTGTAATTAGACATGTTAGTCGTTATTATTATTAACTATTTGAAAATATTTCTTTTTGTTCCTTTATTTTAAATGATCATCTTGTTTCATCATCTTTACATATTCCCCATTGAATTTATCATTTAATAATTTTATTAAGTTTATTAATAAAATTTGTAGGTATAAAATATGACAAATATAAATTATATCCTGACAAAACTGCCGTGCTCTTAATTATTGTTGTTATAAATGTATTTTTCTGTGAATGACTAAAATTCTTCCATTTTTAACTAAACCACGGCCGTCGCTCTGAGATGCAAGATTATCCCAAACACACCTACATTATGAACATGCTGAAAATGAACTATTATTTCCATTTGTAAATGGTTTTGCTTTATTTCGTGAGTCTTCGCGCTTCGAACTCGGCTCCATTGAACCCATTTAGGGCTTGGTTCTAATAAAAAACTGAATTGAGCGGAAATGAAATAACGCTAACCGGTTTTTCTTCAGTACCGCCGACGGTGAGCTCGGGTCTTATTCTTTTTTGTCGCTTTGCTGAGGGGATCCGGTCGCTTGACAATGAATATCGAAGATTTTATATTTATAAATAGAGCTATGTTAAGAAATAATCTGTAGTTTTTTAAATAAACCGCACTGTAAATGTGTGTAACACATTCGCGTACAATGGACATTGAAATACCTTTGAAGTTCGAATATTACACAGGCGCTGCGTGGGTGTTTATCAGAATATATTTCAAATAATTCATTGTCGGTTCACGTCTTTCGATGAACATTTTTTGTATTATATGGAAGTCAAAGTTAACCACAGTAATCGAATAGTAAGAAATTGCATTTTGTTACAGAAGATAATTTTCATGATATTTTTCATGATATACTTCAGTGATATTACCTAATAATATTATAAAGCTTTCTACTATTTTGCGATTGTGTGAGTGTGAAATACTATTAAACTTGTTCTATGTGTGCAATGTTAGAATAATCGCCCCGTTGCTAGCACAAAAAGCTATTACCTGTGGTCGGTAATAGCTTGTCTCTACATGTAGAGGTGTGTACAAAACGGATGTCTTATCTACTCGCCATTTCCGGTGTCAATGTCTTCCTGACTGGCGCAAAGTGAACGTTATTTACGAAGTCATAAAATCATTTCAAAGGCTATAAACCAGTACAGGTTTCAAAAGTTTCCTGGGAAATGTCACCTTATAAAATAGTACTTAATAAATTTATACATGAGTCATTAAAAATCTGATAATGAACACTGAGCTTAAATCTATAGCTATAGTAGCTAGAGTAGAGTTTTTAATATGACTATCATTCTCAGTGGGTATTTGAACAGAAAAAAAAACAGATACAATGAATTTATATTTATAAATTGTATTAAGAAAAGATTGCGTTATATGGATATCCAACAGTGCTTCGCTAATTCCTTGGTGAATAATGTAGTTTTAATTTATTAGAACTATTTCATTCATTGTTCAAAATCCATCTGATCAAATTATACATTAAAAATGAATATCATGTTCATACATGTATTCTAACTCATGTAAGAAACAGCAAGATAAATAACAATTACCTTGAATCTTTTACAAATACGGGGAATCTACGGATCATCCGTCATATATAATGGGTAATCCTTTTTCCTTTATTGACGAAACGAAGCAGAGCTCGCAAATGGTATGTGTGTATCATGTACATTAATGTAGGTGTCATTACATGCAAGGATAAAGAAATTATACGAATTCAACTTTATAATCGCCTTGTTTATTATCTGTTCATGTTTAACTCTAAACGTCTTATTTTTCGTTCAACACAAAATAATCACATATATCGTACATCAACAATATAGTTTTACCGCGCATCACAATAATAATACATGGTATATACTCGTATCTTTATCATATTACTTTAAAGATGATATCTTTGGATACTTCGAGTTCGTGTTATCCTTAACGTGATATTACTATCTATTTCTTATCAATGTAACATCTATTCAGAGTTTAACATTCAGGATATAATTATATTCAGTATTATAATTATTTGGCGATCATAGATAATACCGTTCCATATCACGAAATAATTTACACTTATTCCCTTCAACTAATCAGTCGTGGACCCTCTCGTTTGGATCCATATTAACTTTCCACTACTTATCTAAATAAATTATATTAATATTATACAAAATCTATTAGTTTAAACCGTATAGGCATGTTCGTTTATACATACCGAATATAGATTATACACATATTTACAATATTAACATCTTCCGACGCTTTTACGATAACATGTTTATACATAAAGTTAAACGTCAGTGGCACAGCCATCCTGATACCCGTCCTCGGTGGAGGGCCTCGTGATGGTCAAAACACGTTTGAGTGCTGAAACCGGGGGCAGTACAGGCGGCGCGCGTTGCCACACGCGTAGAGTGCGAGCTGATCCCACAGGCAACCCGTAATCAGGTGGATAGGGCGCGTCCCCTGGTGCTGCTGTCACTGTAGCGGCCGCATGCGAACGGGGGAACGTGCGGCTCATGTAACCGAGTTCCTCTTGAGATCCATTCACACTACTGTTTTCGATTATCGGCGTACGATCATTGTAGTATGCAGGAATTGCAGAACTCACTGCACGTGCCAAATTGTTTGCCTGGTTCATTTTAATTTGATCCCACAGACCCGATGGATATAATGAATCGGATCCCTCGCGCGCATATTCTCCGCTTCCTGGTCGAGCAGCACTGTCTGGCCTCGTGTCATTGATTAAATCTGGATCGATACCTCCAGACACCGTTGGAGATACTACCACTGGACCGCCCGCTGTTACAATGCTTCCTCTACCTTCATAGTGGTTTGTCGTATACGGTATGTCGCTAGTTCTCGGTGGTTTTAAAATTGGATTACATTTAACATCGTCATAATTAGGGGATTCTTGCCTGTCCACTAAAACTGCTACATGAGGCCTATCTGTTACTGTGGGGTGTACCTCATTACCAGACACAACTCTGTCAATAGTATTAGGAGTTTTACTTTCACAGTCAGGTGTTGGTTTGAATCGTACAAATGTTATAAGAAGCGCCAAAGATATAACAATAATAACTAAGAACAAAGCAGCTCCCAGACTAGCTATTTGTGCACTTCCCAATGACGCCATTCCTACTGTCATCTGTGTTACGTGAACAGTAAAGTTTGCTTCCGCGTTTCCACCTTTATTTTCAGCTACACAGTAGAATTCTGTAGCTTCTGATTCCTGTGCATTCGTTAGGACTAAAGTAGATTTTTTTCTTACTTCGCCGTCTTCAAAAATAATAATTTTCTGATGACTATTAAAATTACTTCCATTTTGAAGTAGCCTACCATTCCAATACCAATTTACATTTGGGCTTGGCACGGCTTCTGTCCTACAAACAACAGTGGCATTTTCCCCGACTCCGACTTCTACAAATCTACTTATAGATAATATTTCTGGTTTACATGCAAATTCTTCAATCAACAGCTCTGAAAACGGCCGATTAGCTAAACGTGTAGGCGAGGCACAGCTCGGCGAAGAAAACAATTTATGTTTAGATAGCCATTGCTTAAGATCTCGAAGTCGACAATCGCATGTCCAAGGGTTATCAGACAAGTCTATAACACGTAGTTTTTCCACTTTTTCTAATGAACTCAACGGTAGATCACGAAGATTATTATGATTCAGCTTCAAAGATTCTAGTGCTCGTAAATTCCTAAAGACATCAGCAGCAATATCTCTTATATCACATCTTGACAAATCTAGTTTAACGACACTTCCTAAATTACTCAAAGCATCGGAATGTATTTTTAAAATAGGGTTACTCGCCAACGTTAGGTCTCTAAGAAATGGAGCATCCTTAAAGCTATTTGACGGTATTTGTGTAAGCAAATTATGTGAAAGATCTAGTTCAACTAGATTAGTCAGGCCTTTAAAAGCCCGGTCGTTGATTTGACCAATATTACAATTACGTAGATATACTCTTTGTAGATTAACAAGTCCGGTCTTTGCAAAAGCTTCTTGGGGAAGGATTTGTAAGTTGTTTCCTGAAAGATCCAGTACTTGCGTTGCAGGATCGACAGGCTCCGGAACAGTGATTAAAGCCCGATCCACACACTCTACAGTCTGCTTGCCACCTTTCCATTTACACATGCACACTGAAGGACACGATCCCGGAGGAGCGATTCCGCTCAGAACTGTTTTTAACACCATCACAGTCACTAACACTACAGGCCACTTCATTTTGATTTCGGTCAAATACTGTTCAAACTTCACTTAAACATATCCTTTAAAGTCCTTCAGTAATCACATCGAATACACGTGAACGTATATTTTAATATTATTGTTCGTAATTATGTCTCAATATTTTGATACCGGACCACATCACTACTCGTGAAAGTTGGCGAACGACACATGACGGCACGATGCACACTCGCCGCGGCTGTAAGTCAACTGAGAGGGAGGGATCGTCTCAGTAAAAAGAGCTCGACGCATGCGCGTTACCGGTTCCCCGCGCCCCGCTCTGCGGCTTATCCTCGGCCACCAAGTTGAGTAGCCCTCTTCAACGTGTTGAAAGAATTCCAAAAGTGTAATTTTCTACCTGGCTGTGGCCGCGGCCGACAATCCCGCTCGCTAGACCGTCACGTTCATTCATAAATACCTGAACCGGTGCCGGTGGGGCGGTGGGAGCGATAGTTTCAATACATGGAGAATGTAACAATGTTACCGTCGCCTACGCGACGCAAACCACTTCAATTGTGGCACATTTTTTGTTATGATCACGTCGAGACAGTGCGCCAGGTAGAAACTAATTATGTAGTAGATCCTAAAGGACAGGTAACACGAACAATAGGTTACACAGGATGTTAATACAATGAACTCTACGGATTTCATTCATACATTTCTTTGAACGAGTTTAAAGTAATTGATGTTTTACAGCGATACGAAGACACGCAATAATAGTTTTCTTTTTACACTTTGTTTAAATTAAACAGATTCCAGTTGTTTAGAGTTCTACGCAGCGTAAAAAATAGTATTATTTAAGTATAACATGCTATTAATTTGGTTGGGTCAGATATTTGGGCTTTAAAATATAAGTGAAAATAGTTAGCAGTTAGCTGCCTAAGTTAGGGAAAAGAAAAACAACATATCTCATAAACTCACATATATTATAGTACAAGAAATTAAATTAATTAATTAAATACCACCTATTAAAATTAAATACTATCTACTTTAATGTAGAGAGCAAAATTTATAAGTATTTGTTGATGAATAGGTGGATATTACAAAGAAATCGTTATGCTGAAGTTTTTAGGCAAAATGTAGGATAGTATTATATACTCGCATTATACTCGTATTATATTAAAACTTAAATTTCTTTCTGCTACTTACCTAAATATACTACTACCTTAAAATAAGTACTCGCTACACCAATTTCGACAGGACTTTCAAACAAAGATAGAGGACTTTTCAGAAAATGACGAGATCCTATGATCCCTGCATAAAATTGAAAATTCGCTTGAGCTTCACGTGGGCGAAGCCGCGCTTAGAAACTCGTTCAATATTATAATAAGATTCTTTAATACAAAACCCCTAACCGTACAGTTCAAGTTAACAGGCTGTTACGTCACATATCGCGCAAGCATTGATACGAGCGGCTCGTATGAGCGGTTGCCATGACAACACCGTATCCGACTCAGCTATTCTCTCATTATTTAATTTATTTAGGAATGGCATCACTCATATTTTAGGGAGGGTGACAGACGGTAGTAGTGGCACGCGGCAGACACACTCCATATGTATAAGGCATCTGCGTCCACACCTGGGTTTTACGCGTGGCAACCGCCTGTCGTCCACATGCTCCGTTATACGGCTTCCATAGCAAAAACTATAACAACTACTTACACGATAAGTAGCCTATGATCATTCTTAACGCCACCTGTATGTCACATCCGGCTTTGTTAGAACTTAATATACCCTATTAGAAGCTTCTTTGTTTACCTTCCTTGTACTATTTAATATTTTCTAATACTACCTATTTATGCTGCCACCATAAATTATACCCAAGGAAGGTGGCGTCTGGTCAAAATATTTTTATACTGATAGCGATGAGGTAGACGGGCTATCAGACGGAGTCACATTGCAAATCTTGGTAAATCTGCTTAGGTATCGTTTACAACTCAGCAAAGCTTCAATATTAAAGCACGAGCAATTGTGTTTTTCACCATACTTACTCTATTATCATTTTGCATACTAACGATTAGAACCATTTTAATTTATTTTCGATCATAGTATTGCTGCCTGATTATGATTAATTTAGACCAAAAAATACTACATCTGAAATCATACTTTCTTCTTTTCTTAGCAATTTAAATTTTTCATTACTAATTATGAAATAATAATACTAATACCTACTTATACCTACCAAAATACCAAAAATGCAAACAATGGAACATATATTTAATTTCTTTGTCGCACAATACATATCATATTAATTTATATTATTAGAAATCACACCAAGTTCATTTGGTAATTACAATGCGTTAGTTGCAAGAGAACATAAATATTAATTTAGCATATGAATTGAAAAATTACACCAGAAAGATTTAGGTATGCAATATGTACCCATGATTTCAAAAACAAAAATCAAACTGCGTTAATAAGTTGTGTATGCTGCGACAAAAAAAAAAGAAATTTTGATTTCGTAAATGTAAATATATCTATGTAATAACACTCTCACGACTAAGACGATTTTTACGTCAATCCTTATGTTTAAGTCCAACACGCTAATTAAACCATCGCCTGTGCCAGAGGAGGAGACATACACACATTTACTCCTACATACGTATATTACAAAAATACATAATATTAACATACCATATATGCATTCAAGAAGTTTTGTCCTAACTGAGTAAAAATATCTCAATAACTAAAAATTGTTAAAAATAGTAAAACAAAAAGCCCGACTGCTTAAAACGATTTTTCGTTCATAATAATTTATTTATTTAACGATAATATGATTTAAAGAAAAAAATATATTAGAATCTTCTATTTATTAGCTTTCATTTGTTACTGATATTGATCCAATAATAAAAAAGTCTCCCTCTCTCTCCCGCTTCTATTCAGTATTTGCAGGCGCCATTTCTAAAAATTATATTGCCTATATCACTCTAAAAATTGAGATGTTTCTAATTATATGTCATACGCCATAATCTGTCAAGATCAGAAGTCGAAAGACGAGTCACAACAGAAAGTTTTTGTAACAATTTTAAGTTCAAATCTCCTAAAACGATTTCATCGAAAGTTATTTCGACTTCGAGCACTTAAAATTGTTGCTTAGAAGAAGATGGCCATACACAGATCACTGAAAAATGTTACTAAATATATCGTTGGAAAATAAACTTTTATCGGTTGGCTCGTCTCATTTCTGTTTTCATAATAGTTATGAAAACATTCATTTAACCGCCCGGAAGCACGGTTTTAAAACGAGTCGTTCATCACAATAGTATTGCCCTCATTAATTGTAACATTACTCTGGTAGCTATTAATAATAAGGTAAAAGTATCAAACGAATATCTGCATATGCAGACGACCTGATAAGCGATTACTGAAATCCATGGAAATTAATATAACGTAACAATAACAATAAAGGGATTTTGATGACCCGCGTGGCGGAGCGGTCACCATGCCTGTCTGACGCGCAGTGGGTTCCGAGTTCGATCACCAGCCAGACAGACATCTGAATGATGAATTTAGATTTCTGTTCTGAGTCTAGGTGTTTGTGTGTCCCCCTGTAGCCGGGGAGTAGAATACGGCTACGGTATCCCCTGCCTGTCGTAAGAGGCGACTAGAAGGGGGCTTCTGGG
>MOOZ01000212.1:1123747-1134094 GCA_002930495.1 Cecropterus lyciades | reverse complement strand
TAAAAAAGGTAAAGGTAGTGATGCGACCACTTCATCTAACCATAATAAACACAAGATATATTTCACTTTATTTTCTTCATACATATCTATACACAATCAATTCCCTAATTTACAGTATGGAATCTGCAAACGAGCATTCAGTCGACCTTAAGGTAAGTAGCCACTGGCACCCATGCATAGCTAAAATGGTTGATTTTATGAGATAACTAACTGATGTCAGCCTATGCGTATAGATGCGTTGTTAACCCTAATTTCTAACTTTAAACGCCTCAGATAAAAATGTCTCTTACAACACGCTTCATACTAGTAGCATTGTTGAAAATACTAAAAAAAAATATATGTATATACTGTCTATTTACTAGCTTTCATTTGATACCCATATTGTCGTGATAATAAAACAGTCGTCATTCCCCTTTCGCCCTGTTTGCAGGCGCCATTTTTAAAAATTATATAGCCCTATGTTTTGTCACGTTCAAAAGTGAGACGATTCTAATGATATGTCATACGTTAAAATCCGTCAAGCCGTTTGAGATGTAGCGCGTGCCAAAGAAATGGCACATACATATATACATACATACGCTCGAAAAACAGTACCCTCCTTCTGACGCAGCCAGGTAACCTTCACACAGAACACAGCGTCACTCAAGTCAGAAATAGTCGATAGTGCCTCCGAAGTCGAACGACAGAGGGACTTCGAATATTTGGTTACTTTAGCGAATATGTTCGTGAAATCCGTATTTCTACACATAGTAGGTACTTCGTTCTTACATGCTCACCGCGAATAGCTAAACACTTCACACGTTTGAAATGGCAGGAAAATTACGAGTAACGCAATCTGTTTATTGCGGTTTCGATAATATTCCAGAATGTTGGTAATGTATTTTTATTTACAAAACATTTTATTTACAATCGTATCACGATCTGATTGAATTCGTTATTTGAGATTCAAAGCGTGGGATGATGATATTCCTAATAATACTTACACGGACCTGCCTGAAATTAAATATGAGAATCGTTGGTACAATAAAAAGTAGACCTCATTAGTTCATTAATATATACCTATTTCGACGAAATATAGCAACGTAATTGATAAATAATTCAACACTGTTTTTGAAATAAATAAATAATAAAATTTTCTTCTGTGTCGTGGGTGCCATGGACACACAAAGACGATTACACAAACACCCAGAACCCAGAACAGAAACCTAAACTCATCATTCAGATATCTGTCTGGCCGGGAATCGAACCCGGGACCCACTGCGTGTCAGACCGGTATGGTGACCGCTCCACCACGTGGGTCGTCCGGGTTTTTGAAAAGATCTATATTGATCAGATATAATATTAAAGGCAGATTAAAAGAACTAATAATATTATTGATTATACGTATACAAATAATACGAGGATTATAGTGTGTATTTTTAAGATACCTACCTTTAATACATACATACATTTTTCAGTCTAAACAAAATATTTTTCGAACCATTGTATCTAATATAGTTTAACCATATCTTGCCTCTTTAAGTATTATTTAATGCAACAGTTAATATTTATAACACTTTCATTTCCTTTACGTTACAAACTCTACCTTTAGCACTGTGAGTTCAACTTGTTTTTACATTCACAACATGTTATTTTGGAAACGCTTTAAGTGAAAAAGCTCATCGCTGGCTGTACACTTGCGGTCGCCACTTTCCACTTCGCCACATTCATACAGATTTATTAAACAAACAAACATACTGGTTTCTCGTAACCAAGCTACAAGTGCTTTTTACAACTCACTAGATCGCTTTATGCTGATTTATCTCGTTTAATCCGACGGGATTACTGTTTTAATTCAGACGTAAGTTAATTTATTTTTTGGAAAGTTGTATTAACATTGTTATGGGATATATGTATACTCATAACATTTTCATGTGTATAACGCCAATAGTCTGCAAATACGTTGAGACACCAAGACGGACAGGACTAAACTACAAGGTTTCCATTTTATGTCAATTGGCTTATATAAAAAGCTTATATAATATCATAACCTTTATACTAATTACACGAGTAAAATAATTTTATGAGAAGCAGTCACTTTTATCCCGAAATAAAAGGCTATTAATTATTAATTAAATGATAAACTATATCCACTAAAATTTACGTCTCATCTCTCTAAATTGTGTAAAACATGACTAATTAAATTAAACTGTTCATTTAACAAGCATTGCGCCGCATTTTGCAATTTACGTTGCCGCGCTAACGAGAACCACTGAAACCTATTTTATTGTTGTTGTAGACTACTGGCATGCACCAATTTTGTTTAAGCCTAGCCAGATATATTTATATTGTTTCTTATGCAAATGTGCTTCTGAAATGATGATGAATACAACAGTTTTTTTTATTACATAATGTTTCTGGTAATGACCAAATATTTTAAATAGTAAGATTATTTAATATTTAACTTTACACACGTGTAAACTAATCAAAACGAACAATCTCACCTAACTATTTATGTCATATCTCATAGTTAAAAATGTTAAAACAAATCGAAGAATTTTTAGTGAAATTAGAATCGTTTAATACGCTACGACTGACGAGGCCTACTCAATTTTGTAAGCTTGATATTTATCAAAGATAGTACATTAAATCTAGCAATACTAGTAAACGCCATAAAATAACCTAATAGTAATTACGCTAGGCATTCGTTTTGTATGTGATACCCAATCCAAAGATCTTACGCGATAACCTGAATATGAAATGAGGGTTGACTGCGAATCTACTCTGATATTGTTCTATAATATAGGTTTTCACGGATCTGAATATTATCGGATTCAGTGCATCACTAGCTCTCAGCAAAAGTGGTCGCAATAAGAGAGCTATATTATAAACTTACTCAAAGAAAATATCAACTGGACGCTTGCCAGTTTATATTTTATATTATAAAGAAAACTTACAGAGAATAAAATAATCTAGTTGCTATTTGTTTTCTATAAATACAAAGTAATGTTATATAAATAGTTGTTTTGTCTAACAAAAACAGTTTACCTTTACAATCGTTTACTTTGACGAGGCATTTCGACCATAATCACAAATTTTCCATGAAAAACATTGTTTCTAAACGTCATAGCTGTAGTTATTACCAAAAATAAAAATAGAAAGGCGACTGATAAACAACAGGTACTGAAATGTTTTGTTTTTTTTTCTATTCATATGTAAGAATATTATAATTCACATACTTATAAATACCTAATTGATGAAAGTTTAATAAAACGTAAATTGACTTTGAATAACGCCCCTAGTAACCTTTAAACGTAAAACTATAAAATGAGTTTTTAAAGACACTACTTTGTAGATTTCCTATAACCTCAATTAACGCATTTGAACGAATAAACAGTAATTAACCTATATAAAAATATTTGAATCACGACAAATGGAATTTCCATAGCCTGATTCAAAGTAACTTTATACCGACGCGGTCCAACAACACATAATTCATGCCACTCAGTGAAATATAATGCGGATGTTCTCATAATGTACGAGGAGCAACTTAATCCGGGCACGACTTTTTCCGCCACAGATACGTATTTACGAGCATACAAATGACCGGAACATATAAATGGCCTCACCCATACTTCAACGTACAAGGTTGTTTCGTCTTGTGTATTATTTATACAAATATATAAAAATGAGATGGTGTGTGTCTGTTTGTTACTCAAGTGTGTGTGTAATTCAGCTTCGACTTCAGCCACCTTCGGCCAAAATGGGCCGAAGTTTTTGCCGAAGTCAAAGGTTTCTAGCAAGAGCCAAAATTAAAGGAACTGCAACGAATGTACGACTTCGCGATGAAGATCTTGAAGCACATGGATAAACGCACAATTCTTTGTGGGCTTGCGTTGTCAGCTGTGTTTGAAATTCATTTTATTTCAAATGTAATAATCTGTGACAAATAGCAAAGTAATTGGTCAGTTCTAGAAGTCGTTTATATACAATCAACATAAATCTTTATATAGAAAAGGTTTTTAAATCTTATTAATCTTAATTTTTTCACTTTTAGAGATTTTGGGACTAAGTTTCTTTAGGTATTTGAACCTTTGGCTTCGGCTTCGGCCGTAGGTTGTGACGATAGCCGAATAAAATCGGTTTTGGCCTCAGCTTCGGTCAAATATTGTCCTTCGGTCGGACACGAGGCAAAAGTGATACTTAATAAAAGTAAATAATAAAATATTTCTGAGTATTAAGACTTATGCTTTTTCAAAAATCGTATACACATCTTATTTCGCATATACCAAACTTGAGCTCTTACACAAGCTACAAAGGAAAATCGTTAGCGTGATTCAGAAAGGGGTACAGCGCCATCTAATTGTAGCGCTGACAACTGCTTTCGTAGCACATTTTAGTTTCATCGAGTTTCACATCACAACGATCTAAGGAAGTTTTGTTTTTAAAATTGCTACTTTAATAATGTTTTTTTTTTTGCATTTTCGAGTTGCTAAGCTATCCGTTATGGGAAAAGGACAGCTCAAAATTATTTATTTTATTTATTCGTTATTTCATTTTAAGTTTACAATCCTTAAATTTAATTCATTTATCGTCTACAGGTGTATTACTAAGCTTAATTGAGATAAGATTTAGCTCTTTACCTCTTTGAGATTTGTTATTTTGATTTAATCGTATATCACTTACATAATATATATCTTACACATTACTACTGACGGCTTTTGTCACAGATCAGAAACTACTATAATCGATCACAATTTTACCACTTTCCGTACACGCGTGCGTAAAAAAGTTCTGACACGTTTAGGCGCATTTAAGCCGACGATTTTTTTATACAGTCGTCTTTTAACTATATTATACGTCCATCCTTCAGCCTTTTGAGGTCCACTGTTGCACACAGGCCGATCCCAATGGGTTTCTACTAGGGTTGTAACGAAACTCCGCCTCCGCCTCCATTACTGCGGAACTTCCGCAAAAAATCGAACCTACGCTTCTGCATCCGCCTCTGCAAATTTTTTGCGGAGTTTTGACGAAGGTTTATTTAAGTTGATGTTGACGTACAACACGCAAGTATGCTAGGCGACGCGGCCTCTCAGCTACATGTTGCAACTAGATGAAAATCTTTATTGGGATAGAGATATAACATCAAAATAGAACGTTTTTTGTCCTATATTTTGCACTTACTCATCGGTGCCATAGTTACAGCCGGCACGGAAGGTGACAAATCCGCAATGCTGTTTTGTTCGTGAATATAATTTTCCTCTTCCTAATTTTGATAATTGGTAATTACTTGACTTTCTATAAGAACTGTACTATGTAAAATTTACCTCCGCCTCCGCCTCCGTTAAACTTAGCATCCGCGGAGGTGAACCTCCTATCTTCCGCATCCGCCTCCAGTAAGCCTCCGCCTACCAATATTCATCGCGCCTGGCATGTGTGGTGTCACCACCGCAGTGATTGATTATATACTCGGTTGATGTTAAACCATCATGCTGCTGTCCATCCCCAGAATTTTTTTCCCTTAATGGTCTTCTACGACATCAACGGGATGGACAGAAGTGATGCTTTTCAAACCGATACTACAGCAGACTATTGTATAAAATAAATGTTAATCAACACAAAATCATTAAATCGCAGCGCATTCACCCCTAACATTATCCCACATGATAAATATATGTAGAGAACAATTAGGAACCCTTCGTCGCTTAATAAAGTCGCATCTAATTTGTCTCTTTTGTAATCATCAGCCGTCGCATGCACGCAGACCCTTTGCAGTGAGTACTAATATTAAATTCCTTTACGGAAACCCTCTTTCCCACCTCCTTTATTGCGTGAACATTTCCCCCATTAAGTCACTTGTACGCCGTTCTATTGATAGATATTGATGGAGCCCTTTATTATTTCTTTTATCCGAATAGGGTTTCTTTTATACGAATATGGCCCACTAGTAATATAAAGAGAAATCATATCTAATCCAAATGTAATATTCGCTTTGCTTAGTACTCTTGAAATAGCCAAAAGTAAAATTATGTAATCTTATGTTATGAGTACTATTAGATGAACATTTCTTATACTTATTAAAAGACATTAGTAATGAAGTTAAGTGATAAGATGACCTATACGGCCATTTCAGAAATAGCTTTCAATAATGTTGTCTGTTTATATGTAATAAAGATGAAGAGAAAAACAGTTGTTTTATCTAAAATTGAAATACTTCACAGGAACATTGGGCATTTTCTTACTCAAAATTATTTAGAGATTCTACGTGAGTATTATAACATTGCTGACAATACAGGTGCCTCTTTTTGATTGATTGGTTGCAAAGACAAATTATAATACAACTAAATGTAAAAGATTAAAACATGTTTAAATATTATTACCTATCGCAAGTTATTTAAACTCATGCACATCCTGGTTAGAAGTATTTGTATAAGGGTAAGTAATATGAAGGCTAAATTAATTTAATCTTCGCTATAACTCATAGACAAGTTTCATTTGAAAAAAAGAAAACCTGAGCGGAGCCACGCGCTTAATCCTATTATTTTATACACGTCAAATATAAAACAGAGTCTGAAATAACAGTCATTAGTAAATTTGCAGTTCATTTCTGCTCGTACTTATTATGATCCTAAGGGTATTTTTAAATTAAAAATATTTAGCATTCCCTCGAGCGACTCCATTCTCGAATACAATGTAGTGAGGACTTATTCGCTTAATTCCTGGCAGTCCCTTTGTTTGCCATTGTTTACGTTGCTGATTGTGCCGGAAGTGGCGTTTACGGGGCCAATAAAGACCCAGCTCGTAAATTTGCCAATCATGATAGACTCCAGATTACGTTTTTACTGTTATTAGAAACAGTATAAACTGTAAGCCTTAAATTCCGGCTGGTAGAGATTTGCCCCAATTTGTACGTATAGTGTTGGAGTCGTAAATGCTCAAAATGGTTGGAAAGAACAATAAAATTTAAACGGGCGGTCTTATATGATGTACAGGTAAGGTGTTTCGTTTTATCAGGTGGTATGAAATCGCGTTCTGGGTTCCAACTGGTACGATGTCAACATGACAGTTACGTTAATATAGAGATGGTATTTGTTTGCACGAAGATAACTTATATTTTATTTTCCTTTTTTTACTCTATAGAAGGGCAAACTAACAAAAATAAGATTGAATCAATGTCATTAAATTTTCGATTTGCAAGCTGCTTAAAAATGTTTTTTTGTATGTTCCGAACAATGCGGAGCAAACTATCTAGAAATAACGTAACTAAAAGATATTTAAAATAAAGTATTTAAAAAAATGTATGTTCATTGCGTACTTTCACTTAAAATGGTGTGAAAAGAGCTCGTTGGCAATGCGTTTCCTCCGGTGTTGCAACTGTCCATAGGCGACAGTGACTACTCCCGAGGTAGCCCGTCTGCTTTAACGCTTAGGTTTAAGGATAAAATAAACTTTAGGTATAAATAGATAGTCACAGTGGGACTGTGGGATGTACCGACGTCTAGGCGACAAACGCGGCCGGACGCGGCGTCCTCCGTAACTCATACACAGTTCCGGCGCAAAAACGACTGTACCGGACAGCGCGGCCCCGCGATAATGCTGCGACGTTTGTACGTGTGTATTTTGTGTATTTATAACTTGTTCGTTTCCGATACCGGCCGCCATAACGGAATTTAAGAATTAAGTTTAATAGAGAAGTATGAAATTAACCATTGATTAGTGAAAGTTAGAAAATCGCATTCACATGAGACAACTATCTTAGTTCTCGGGATTTCATAGCTACACATCTGTGATTGACTTCACATAGAATCTTCGTTCTATATTAAATTGCTATGGGAAACGGTGGCCACTTACCATCAGGTGTACTGCATACACGTTTACTACTTCAAGATTAAATAAAAAAAAAACTATAGAATACTTACACGATACTAAGAATTATACCAGAAAGCAATGAATTGAACATTGAAGCAATTACGAATAGCAACTAATTAATTAACTACATAATAGTTAACAATATAAAGTATTTAATCAATGACACTAGATAGATATCACCGTAGCAATAACCACCTCTACACGTACTTATAAGTTATGTATGTAGGTCAGACAAGTAAGTATAGTGAATAGTATGTTTATGCAGTGCGCTGAAAACGACACTACATTATTGTTGCGTAGTGCCATTTATAAAAAATATTTATAGACTATGATTTTTTGTTCCGATTTTAAAATATACCATACCATATTCCTTTATAGTTATTTCAAGCACACAAATACGTAAAAATATTTTCTTCGTAAGGATTGATTTGAGAGGAAGTTCATTTCTTTCCGTCGAAAATATATTTGTATCTCTAAAATAAAAATGATTCCTTCGCAATAATCATTAAATCTTTACACGGGAGTACGTTATTGAGCACTACCTATTTAAAAATGCTAAAATGAAACAAATTAGTTGGATGCTACAATTTACAGGCGGAAATACTTACATAGATCGAACAGGATACTAAAAAGGTCTGAGCCAATTAGTCTACCCATCGTCAATATAAGATCGCAAAGAGGATTTACTAGACTGAATAGAAAGTATGAATTGAATGACATAACGAGCAGTATGAAAAGGCCTTGGAGGCCTGGTATCGATTCTTCCGCGGATGAATTTGTCGTCGTCGTACATTCAATTAGGTAAAAAGAATCGGTGAAATTATATTATGTCTCGCAAGTATAAAGTCTTAATTCAGTTACAATTATTAAAAATAGAAGTACAATGTAAAGTAATAAGATTTTTTTATAAGTATTTTATAAGTAATAAGTTTTTTGTCATCAACAATAGAGTATAATACAAAAGTAAAATAATTATACTATTTTCCAAAATATATACTGTTTTCCAAATAATAATATATCAAATTTTACCTGTTTTAAAAATTAAATGTATTGTGAAATAATTAGCCTCTTATTACACACCGTTAAGTACCTGTATACTTGGTTAGCCGATTTTTTTTAATATTTTGGGCAGACTGTATAGGATCAAACAAAATCGACCACGTACTTGAGTACATTTATGACCTTTAAGGGTTGACAAAATTCCATATTTTTTTGTCACTAAATTATGTGAAAGTCTACCACCAGCTAGGTAGGCAAACCCAAACGAACATCCTGGATATATAGTACTTGAACATTGATATTGTCTATACAGATTTCATTAGGAGTTCCTTACGTACCTACTTAATAAGATCTAATTTAACGGAGTATCGCTTGTTCTCATACTACTATATTTAATATAGTCCATCTAATCTATCCAAACAAGCTTCTAATTTAAAAATGTTTACTCGTTACATATCACTCGTTACATATCACATTACAAACATTTTTATAAGGTTTAAATAACATGTGAAAGATGTAAGCACAATGTTATAGCATTAAACACAAGTACTAAATTTTTTATAGTAATATACATGAATACCAAAATATAACGACCAATATAGAATAGTAAAAATCCAACAATATCCCATGCAAGATCATGCTTCAGGATTGTGACCTACGCCGCTATACGTGACCCCGCATAGTATTTTCTGAACGACTCGGCTGAAACCGAGGTTTGGGTCAGACTGAATAATATGATTTATATTTCGTCATATTTAGTTAAGCAATATCATGTTTTTGTCCCACGTTGGCTTACACATCTACTTTTTACCTATTACAGTAATGTTAGGCGTTACTGTGCGCAGTGTATTCAGGTAAGGTAGGACTTCGGTCCATTGGCAGAAATTAACACAATCAAAAGGAATTTAATTTGAAGGAAAAGGCTGCTTATGCTAATGTCAATAGCCTGCTATGGACAATCGTATGTTGTAAGTAATGAACACGTCTATTTGCGATTATATCGCTGTTAAAATCGCCGTAAGTAACCGCGCGAAGTTCTGACATAAATTTCTCATTTATACATATGTCTATGTGCCTTAAGAACGAATTCGCAAGTATCATACAAGCTTTGGACGGCTACGCAATCGTTTGTGAGTTTCAAGATATTTGTTTCCAAAATCAATTACGATTATAATTCCTCTGTATAAAATAGATAAACATTTACCCGTTTTTGTGCCAAAAATATCCTTTTGGTCTCGTTGATTAAAATTTCCAAACTATAAAGCGGGTTAACAAGCTACAGGGTGCTAGTATAGCCGTGACGTAACAAATCTAGATAATTACATAACGCGGCACTCAGAGCAAAAAGGGGTTTCGTAGACCCAACAAAACCAAACCCTGGAACCGGCTATCGATTTTAGAAGTTATATGATTTAAACGCGTTACTAATTTCAAACTAATTCATTAAGATAGTAATCACTGCACAAGATACATGTTGTATGTGAACTGTAAAATATATAT
>MOOZ01000212.1:1081866-1120148 GCA_002930495.1 Cecropterus lyciades | reverse complement strand
CTCTTCAACTTTATAATATTAGTATAGATTACAGAGCCTAAACTACTAAGGCTAGAACCATGAAACTTGGACAGTAAGTTCATTTTATGATGCCGACACCCAGTAAACGAAGTTTTTTACCACCTCTTAGGGGTTAAATAGAGGTTAAATCGTTGTACTATTTTGTAATATAGTCTACACGAGTGTTATAGATGAACAGAGATAGGAACCAATAAAATCTCAAAATCAGTAAAATACTATGGTTAAAATATTGAAATAAGTCGAGAAGCAACATCAAATGAGATCTTTTGATTCAATAAATCGTCAATTTATTCGTGTGAATAGAAAATTCGCAACGGCTCCAAATATAAATTTGATGTAATCTTCGAGAGTAGAAGAGCAATTTAATAACGTCGAATCGAAACGAATTGTGGAAGACTACGGCATAAGTTAATTACACTAATGAACAAGCGAAGAAGGTGCGCTCAAAAAATCCACCCCAAGATCACTCCAAAGTCTTTACTACGATGTTCATCGCGCGGTTCATTAGCGCCTGTATTATCGCGTGGGTTCACATATCGGCATTTTAGTAAAAAAAATTAGCAAATTGCTTAAGGTAATATTATGAAATAAAACGAAGCTTGTTATGGCCGTAGGATGTTATGATTGATGGTAACTGAAATCCATTTGTTATGGGTGGAACCTGAGCGATTAGATTTGAGGAAAACCAACACTTTTTCATCGCCGTAACTGTTCTGAATCTACAAAATCACGGACTCTCACGTCAATCATTCTCTTTCACGATCACGATAGAAGGTCTCGGGTTAATTATTTCGATAAACGGCTTCTTTCAAATAGTCGTGATTGAGTGAATCGTGGATAATCGCTTTGCAAGACTTAATCCATAAATACAATAGAAATGAATGTTCTACTGTCTGTACATACCGCTTTTAAAAATTATGTACAATATTTTAAAAATAAGTAATAGTAGAAAATTCCATCATTTTTTTGCATTTTTATCCGTCTGTTTCTAAATTAAAAGTGTTAACTTTCATTTGAGTGTATATAATCTTTCATTTCATTTCATTTAAGTATTTATATTCTTCATTAAAATCTTCTATCTCTCTAACTCTATCAAAATTTATTATAATTGAAAATCAGAGTTAACTTTCTTAACATTCTTTTACGTGGTCTGTGGTGTTTACCAGACTAGATGTTTTGAAAATTATTAAGGGTGTAAAATTTTACACCAAACCAATTGTTTTAAAACGCGGATGGTATCGCGGGGCACGGCTAATACGTACAATTTGCGTCATCTGTCAATCGTCAATTACGATGGGTCGAACCGAATCCCTCTGCATACTAAAGCATATCGTAACGAATTAGCCACCTGCATAGTCATCTAATACCATCTTAATCTTAATATATATTAAGATTGAATACGTGTCTATCTTAATACCTTATAACGTGTCCATCTTAATCTTAATATATATTAAGATTTAATAACAACGTGACACGTAATATTAATTACATGTCACGTTGTTTGTCCGGGGTAAACTCAAACTAATAAACCGATTTCAATCAAATTTGCACACCGTATGCAGTTTGATTCAAATTGAAAGATAGGATAGCTCACATCTATACAAATTACGTGCCACGTTGTTTGTCCGCTATAGACTCCTAAACTACTGAACCGATTCCGACCACATTTGCACACCGTGTGCAGTTTGATCTTACTTGAAAGATAAGCTAGCTTATCTCTGCACTAGAGTATCACATCTCACTATAACTTATTTAAATATTAAATTTGCTTTAAAATCGCCATGTAATCCTGTCTTAGAAATAGAGTAGCTCCTTCATTAGGACCGACGTAGGATGGCGGGGTCTTAACTATGGAACAATTTTTTGTTCCTCAACAAAAGAAATGTTTAAAAGTGTTCCCTTGTATCATAAATATACAGTGAAGCATGTAATGTAATGTTAAGATTTTCTGGTCCCTTGCAGCCATCGTGTACAGAATCTTCCTACCTTTTTGATTTTATTTTATAAGTAGGTATATTATAATATTTTTTCATTGGTTTGTTGCATGGCACTGAATTTCTCAGTTATTCCAACGTATGTGCACTGCACCTACGCTAGATTAGGTACCTACAGTATTTTGTGTTCGCGATTATTAAATATCTAATTGTTTCTACACAAATCCCTTGTTTAGGGGGCATCCATTAATTATAAGACGTGGTTTTAACCGAGACAAAACTAAGTAAAATTTGATGAGATTGTGTAAATGCGATTGTATCCACTATCTGTCGTCTCATGGCTACATTCTCGTGAAAAAAGATTTTTTAAATTAAAAGCATTCATTTTTATAATATAGACAAAACAAGCATGCATTCCACACTTATCTCTGCCTTATAAAAGCAGTGTTAAACGCTGCTTTGGCCTCCTGTAGAGAGACATTAGTACTTATCCAAGGCGTTCCAACTTAGTCATCAAGGGTAGCATTTGTAACTGACCTCGAGTTGAACTCAAATCATATCTTCAACCTACAATCAAAGGACTGCATGCTCGTTTACTACTTAAAAATAGTAACATAAAAGTACCTCATTAATGATAAATAACTAAATTTATGATATTGAAAATGGTATCTCAAATTCACAAACGTTGTTGAACATTTAACCACGGTTTACCTACCTGTTTACTGATTAAGCTCGATTTTGTGGATCAGAGAGATAGTTTTGATGTTTACAAAACCTAAACAAGCAAACACGGCAGTCAATTTATACTGATTGTATTTAATATCGTTAACTTGGAGCCGATATTACACAGATCGGTAGCTGCTTTGTAAGCAAACGTAATAAGTTTTTCTATCTATCTCAACGATACATTTGGGATGAGAATTTCATAAGATATGATATAGGTAAATCTGTTTATGTTACAACTTACATACATGTACAGAATATAAAACCAAGGTAAACTAGCTTCTAAGTGAAATATCGATTGTATAAACAGACACTATTATTTTAACTTTATCTATTGGCCTTTATCTATTCAATTGACATAGTTATATAGGTAGTACCGAAGATGGCAAAAAACGTTTTTTAAAAAGGATTTTAAAGTTTAACTTGAAATGGTTGAACATAAAACTTGTTTACCTTGGCTTGTTTCTTTTATAATAACGGATCAATCAATTAAATTTCAATTAAAACACATCAGTATAAGAAACTATTTATACAATTTTACTTACAAACCTATGTTTACTGAGAGTCTATACGGAACTATTATAAATATCAGGTGACTAACGAAGACAGATAAATATTGAAGGTACCTTTGTTTTTTTTTCTCGAGGGGGAAACCTTCAAAAAGTACCCAACGCCGTGGGAGCAACGCCGAGTTATGTGGCATTTTTACCTCACTAACCCAGGCGGCCGTCCTCAGCTCTGTGTGAAGGAGCATTTGCGCTCACCGCACTTTCTGTTTTTTGCGACGGCATGCGACCACATATGCCGCCGTTCTTCCCTGGATCACTTGACTGGACGATTCGAGCTCCCACTCTTGCCACATGCAACCCTGGAAACCCCCTTTTAATCACCTCTTACGACAGGCAGGGGATACCGTAGCCCTATTCTGATCCCGGAACTGCAGGGACAAAATATTGAAGATCTGTAGATAGATCTGTGGTTTAAATGAATCCAAAACGTTACTATGTTTATTGCAAATATTGTTAAATACATTCTGTACTATATGTATATACTGCATCGGAATTCCAATCTTCATGTCAATAGATATTCCCTAATCGTCCATATGCTCCATACTTTCGTCTTGCTAGTAGAGTTTTAATAAAATAACAAAAAGAATACATATACATATGTAGATACGATACTTACTCATTCCAGTAATATATAGTATATTTAGTAATATCATACTTATTTATTCCAGAGCTATGGAATTTCAACCTCTACCTCTTTCAGATCATTAAGGGCCGCAATTTGAGAAAACCCTTTATAACGGATAATTATATTGTTTCCAGAATCTGCATATCTTACAAATTAGAATTTATACTTACAATCCAATAATATAAATTTAGCTACAAGGTAGATACAATATATTATACATATATTGTTCAGTTTCAATTACAATACTTTTAAAAGACTGTTTGTAAACATAGAATAAAATAGAAAACTATAAATAACTCTTTGTAACCAAAGGCATTATGAAAAAAATGTAGACGAAAGGAAATTAATGCCTACGGTTAATTTTTTTGTCATCATCTGAACTGTTACTATCTTTTTTTTATAGTATGGAAATAACAAACGAGCATGCAGCCCACCTGACGGTAAGTGGCTACTGCCGCCCATGGACATCTGTAATCAACCCTAGGTAAGATCAAAGTCTCATCTAAGGTTAGCCACAGAGCGTTGCTACCCCTGAGGACTAAGATGGAATGCCTCAGAAAAGTATGTCTCCCTTATAACACCAGAACTGTTATAAGGGAGAAACAGATGTGGTGGTGCTTCCGGAATCGAACCACAGAATTCTACCACCTTCAAATCTCTATCCCACAATGAAAAGGATTTAGGGTCTTCATATCATATTAACATACGAGTTGACGACCCGCATAGCGGAGTGGTCACCGTACCGGTCTGACTCGCAGTGGGTCCCTGGTTCGATCCCCGGCCAGACAGACATCTGAATGATGAGTTTAGATTAATGTTATGTGTGTGGGTGGAGAAAATCTTACTGTGGGGCTATGAGTGTAGAAAGCGTTTATGTTTAAGTAAAGGTGGTGCGTGGTGCCGCAATGCAACCCGCCGCTCAAAAACTGTGCCCTTAGTACTACAATAATTATTTAAAACCATAATTAAAACAATAATTATTTACGTCTTCACGCAAACAAGTTACATTACACATTTACGTTTTCATTTTCGGCCATATCATGCAATGTAATATGAAATGATTGGCAAAAACAAAAAAAATTGACATACGTACACACATACGCTCGAAAAACATTACCCTTCTTCTGACGCAGTCGAGTAAATAAGAGAATATAAATAAACGTATACTATCGTAGACAAAATGTAATAAATACAAATTAAATATCTAAAATTTGTAACAGTCTAAAAATAAGCATACATTTACGTATGGGGTTTGCTCACTGCGTAATCCATTCACCGCGTCATGCAAATTGAATCACCCGTCTCATCTACTCGTATGATTGTGTCTTTACCTTTGATAACGCTGCTGTAGTAGAAACAAGTACTTTATAGAATATTAGCTGTGAATAAAAACAAACAAACATAGCGTGATGTTATATAGCCTATAGCCTTCCTCGATATATGGACTATTCAACACAAAAATAATTTGAGCCAATAGTTCCTGAGATTAGCGCGTTCAACCAAAAAAAACAAACTCTACTATTTTATAATATTAGTGTAGAGTATAGATTTTTAGACATACTAAGCTTTTTAACACAATCCTGAATACAATATACACAATATACATTCTTAAATGTCTGCTTATTCTTCCAATTTATTCTCATTAGATCAAATTTAGCTTTAGTCCATTAGGCCTTTTTTAGTAATTCAAGCACAATTAAGTTAAACTGACAAGGAGTCTCTTATTATACTTATACTCTAGTCAGCCATTAAAATTTCAGAACCGTTATTAACTTTTTAAAGATCACCCCACATCCGTTCGGAAGAACTTTGGCGAGAAACCAGTTGCTGGCCCATAGTGCTGTGTGATACATACTAAACAATCTAATCATGTGATGGCCAAGTCGATCTATTTATTTAAAACGTAAAAGATTTTTAATATTGATATGATAATAACTTAAGACAGAAAGTCCCTTAAGTAGGAACTAAATAAATTAACCCACTTGGTAGTAATACCAAGTCGGTTAATTTATATATATACTTTTTTATTATATATATACATGAATCTCACATTTTTTTACGGTAGAAAAAGTGAGCTGGAAAACTTGTTTTTTTACAGAATGTTTTTGATGTCATCTCACTTCTTTTTGTAGACTCCTACTTTTTCCCTTATTGGTACCTTTTACTTCTAGAATATCAATAACGATGTTTCTTAAAGCCATTGTCTTATGATTTTTTCTTATTTTTGTAGGTAGTCTTCCTCTTTTTCTTTTCGGGTACTACTTCTTGAACTTCAGCAACTGTTTTTCTCAAATCCCACTCCCTGTCTCTATGTGTTTTTCTCGGAGGTTTTAATTAATTGCGTGAATAACTTTTTAATCTCATATAAATGTATAGTATTACAAAGTTATTCACGCAATTGGTGTATCTAGAAAACTGGACTAAAATTTCCCTTGAAATACTCACTAAACACTAATTATATTCTAAATTTGAAGGTTCTATGTATGCTAGAAGTGCCTTGGACTTTTGATGATAGGTCAGTCAGTCAGTCAGTAACAAAATTTAGAAATATTGACAAGTTACAATTCTTAAACTACTAGTTCAAATTGAATGAAATTTTAAATATACCGTATGGAAAATTCAGACTTCTTGTTTTATCCATAACGAAGTTATAGGGGGTCGAAAAGGGCCTGAATTGCTTCGAGAAAAGGATGGTAACCGCCGTGCCCCTTTCTTGCTCGACTTGGCGGGGGCACTACCGTGCCCCCAGATTTTAATAACATAGACAAAAAATCTTCTTGTATCGGGAAACGCACTTGTACTTACAAGTCATATAGGTTCAAATCCCAAATAATTATAATAACGGCTCTCTTAGCTTTTAACAGAAAATGTATCGTTACCGTATTCACCTTTTCATCCACGAATTTATGCTCATGCAATAGGAAGTTCATTGCTCATAGCAGGTAATCCGTCTATTGCACTATCCAAATTGAATCACCTCTTTCATCTATTCGGGTTATCCTGTATCGGCTCCTGAAAAAGGCACTATGGAATTTATTTCCACGGAGCATTTACTTTAAAATATTGTAACTTAATTTCCCTCTTACCTAAATGAATTTTTCCTTACTAAAGGATTGTTATGCGCCTTAGTTTCACACAGTTCGACACTAGAATTGCCTCTAATGTATATCTTGGATACTTGCAGATACGGGTATACTGGGACCCAGAGCAGAAGTCTAAACTCGACTGATATTTGGAGTATTGAATATGGAAACTCTTCTGCAATTGCAACAAATAATATTGCTAAAATTATCTTACTTTGTTGACTTCGTGGTTCATGCGGAACCAGGGGAGCTAAGTTCTCAACCGCCTCTTACCTACCTACTTAAGTTTTACCGTGACTTTTTAAAGGACAGCAAAACAGACACTGAAAATGAAAAGACAGAACCTTATTACCGTTCCCTTTTGACTTATTTAGAAGACTTTCTTATTCCGATTAAGCCTTTATTCATATAGGGAGATCTTTTTTCTAAAGTTGTAATTCTTCAAGAACATCAAATACTTCATATCTACCCCAGGTAGGACAAACTCCACCCAAACAAAAATCCTAAATCCGCCATTGCTTTGTGGTATTAAAACAGACGTTAAGCTGATATTCAGTTGCAGTTTTTAAGAAAGTTATCTCTCTTTTTACACTTTTATGTAAAAGGTGTACTCTCAATAGTAGAGGATAAAAACGAACAGTTTTTTCGGAAATGGTTGGCGATTGCTTTTGGCGAGTAATTCGTCCATCGCGCCGTGCAAATTGAATCACGTCCCTCATCTGCTGCTTTACCTCTCAAAAACAGAGCTTTCTTCATAAAAAGCATTGTGAACGTTCTCGCTCACGGAAGCAATTTTAAATAAAATTCATATAGGATTATCGCTTAATACAAAGAAGACAAATTATCTAAACTTCTTCGATAGGCATTTTAAAAACGATAAACAATAAACAATGCGTTACGCAAAAAATATTTAATAAACAATATTTCACATATTCAACTTTATTTTAGATTTTTGAGCGTGTTAATTATAGCTAAGTAATTAGACATTACATTACAATTACAATATATTTCTAATACATTTTATATACCTTTAGTTGGTTAAGTACACACCTTTACACATAAAATATAATACATATATTGATTATACAGAACATTATAACGCTACACTCAAAGCCCCACGCTAGAATAATTTTCCTGGATCATGGATGCCATGTAAAGATGCTTATGCACAAAAACGAATTTAAACCTAGCATACTACTTTAAAAACATTCAATCTATCTATCTAGCCGGGGATCAAACCTGGAATCTACTGTATATCAGAACGGTATGGTGAATTGTATGTTGCAAAAACACCTACAATAAATTATTACAATTGAACAGCAGAACATAGTGTAATACAGATCACTTTCAATACTAGATACGTATTATTCTATTTGCACTCCAAAGCTACGGTAATAAAAAATGTGCATAAAAATACGGATATTCTCAGTCATCTCCAGAAATAGCGACGGAAAAATATGCAGACGCGAAACTTTCGTCAAGCATCAATAGTTGTCGAACAAAGAGGATAAGTTCGACGCGTAGTAGACTCGATTTGCGTTCGAATCGCGACCGAACGAGATCTCGCTTTGTTCGTAAACAATGCACAGCAGACAAGATTCCGTATGAAACTTATTTTAAAAATAAATCCCAGTTGTTTGGGAAATGCAATATACCTACTCGTACTTGGAGAGGAATTACATACACTAAATGATATTCGTTATTTCTAACAGCATATTGTAACGAAGCGGTGGTGAGATGCTTTAATGTGGGGAGCTGCTTTAATGTGGTGAGCTGCGGTGACGAGGGGGTGAGGTGCGGCGAGGGGGTGAGATGTTAAGTGGAGAAGTGTGATGACTGACATTTGGCAGAGCCATCAGTATTTAGAATTTGGAAAATATAATTATTTGATTAAAACATTTTAAAAAGTGTTTTATTTTATTGCACGTGGAGGACGTTGACAACATTATAATATTATTACGTACTAATATTGTCATAATTAACTGTGCCTACACCTACAACATAAGTCTGTTAAATGCTTTATCTATTTGGGCATTAGACTTAGAAGCAAGATAGTTATAAACAGAGTCATACATATATATCATATTTAAGTTGAGTGGTATTTTTAAGTTGATGTTTTATTGGTACCACTATCATATTTAAAAAAGTAACGCTACTAACGCTTTCTACAAATAGTACATAGTCCTGCATTAAGATTTTCTCCTGCGTCGTGGCTGCCATGGACACACACACAAAGATGACTACATAAACACCCAGATTTTACTTGGGAACGAACACGGAACTAACTACGAAATTGTATCTACTTTATACTTTATAAGAAAAAAAAAGTTCGCGTAAATACTTGTTTTGAATGAAATTAGATTTAAAAAAAAATTGGTCGTAGGCATTTTTACGGGAAGCAAACATTTTTTTTATAATACGGAAGTAGCAAACGAGCATGCAGCCCACCTGATGGTCTGTCACCTGTAATCAACCTTGGGTAAGATCAAAGTCTCACCTAAGATTGGCCACAGATGCGTTGCTACATCTGAGGACTAAGATGGAATGCCTCGGAAAAGTATGTTTCCCTTGCCACACCCTTCAGACCAGAACACAACAGCGCACAACACTACTGTTATTAGGCAGAAATAGGTATGGCGGTGGTGCTTCCGGAGTCGAGCCACAGAAACTCTACCACCTACGTTATATTATTATAAGGAGTCTGCAGCCACTTTACTTAGGGAATAGTATAATATTTAGATTTGGCGACCTTTTTTTTGCTCATCCAATTGCAGATACGCAGCTGTCAAAGATTTTTCGACTTTTCGCTCCGTCCGAATAGTTGCCTCGGGCCAAAAAACACTTTGGAAAAATAAATTGTACTTTATTTTGAAACTACGTACTTTCTTGTCTACCTTTTATAGCCATTGTATTTTAAGTACCAACTGAAAGAAAATATGGCAACCCTCACCACGAGAGTCATCAAAATCATATCTATAGAAGTCTAAACAATTAAGGCTTCTTACGTAAAGTAGTCAAATCTCAATCAATAACACATCTAGCGGAACGAAATGTGCTGCGCACCTCCGTAGGTATTCTAACTCCCGATTAAAGCTTTTATCGGAGGACTGATTAACTGTCGAGGCCAGGATGGATTTATTGTAAAAGTTGGCCGTTCACTGAGGTTAGTGATTCAAGCGCGCACACTTTACTCGAATAATTGTCTACGTGATCGGAATAAAAGCTTCCTGCCGTCTTTAATAAGATCAGATAAAGAGTTCTTGGGTTCAGCCAGTACTTCCAGATCGTGATTATAAAATTACAGTAGTGTCGACTAAAAATTACAAAATTTTTGAAGATAAATTTTGACGATAAAAAAGGTCTCCAACTTTCCCTTGGTTTGTGCAATGTGAGTAGACCAAAATAAAAAGGTCAATCATCGATCATAATCGAAATATAATTTTACTGTATACTGTAATGACTTAATACAGTAGACAGTTGAAAATACTGTAGATCTACTGTAATTACAATGCATCTGGAAGCACTGGTTTCAGCTATAAGTATTAACTATAAGGTATTCGTTTTATTGCAATTTTCATTCATTATGTAACATTCAACAAGTTATAGGCGTGATCGCCCTGAAAAGATTTTGGCTTCAAATGTATGTAGTACCGGTTTGATTTTTTATTATCATTGTCGTCGGTGAATTTGCTTTGTAATTTTCTCAAAGATTGCATTTGTTGTGAGTTTTCTGTTCAGTGAAGTTTTCTGTCCAAAAATTTTCTGATTCCAACAGCAGTAATAAATTGATATTGACAGCAGTAATAAATTGATATTGACAAAATGGAAGTCAAGTAATTACAAGCGTAGATCAGACGACGACTCGTATTGCATTTCCGCTCGCACCTAATGTACCTTCAATTTTAATTTCTTTCTCCCAGAAGCGAGAAATAATATATCTAGCTAGACTTTTTACCCTCTACGAACTTAAGTTAGCAGAAGAACATTTCCCTGAAAGTTTCATTTATATCTCAAATAACCAAGCTACGATAAGCCATCGACAAAAATAAAGGGCTAATAAAATGTAATCTGCGAATCATTGTTAACTTAAAAAACCGTTTTTTATGCAACAAAAAAGTAGAAAATAATTTAAGTATACATATATTGGGTTAGTAAATACACAGTACATAGTACAAAGTCTCGAAGTCGGCGCTCAACATATTTCGCTAGAATATGACGACGAATATTATGTCACACGAGTATACGAGCGCCGACTTCAGAACTATGTACTATATACTGTGTATGTACAAACCCAACATATACATAATTTATTTTCTACTATAGAAGTCGGTTTCCACTTTTTGTTAAAAAGATTTTTTTCATGCTTTTTAGTGATGATAGACTTATATGTGTATTCCTATAATAACACTAATTTTGTTCCTGGTGGTTGTTCCTGGACTTTGAAATTATTTTGTTGTTATTAGTAGAATGTCCTAAACTCAAAAAAACTAAAAATTCATAAATTTACTTGCATCTTCTAACCTCGACAGAGAGCCATACAACAGTTGGCCATGTCCTTTTTATGGATGCTTCCGTGCTTTGAAAACGTCGTTAAACTTTGTCAAACAACTTGTAAACTTGCTTAATAAGAAGTTAGATAACATTTATTTTAGTAAGCGAAAATTGTGTATAACGCATTGTTATTATATTATGTTAAACATAATTAAACCGTATTTTTTACTTTGGATATTAATCTGGATTTTCAGTAGCTCCAGTTTATTATATTGTAATTTATTTCAAATACGAGTATAATACATTATACTCGTATTTAAAAATTATACAATAAATCATACTGTCCATAATCTATCTATAAATATTATAAAAAGAAGTCCCCGGCCGCGACTTTCTGTCTGTCTGAAAGTGATAAACTCGAAAACTACCAAACGGATTTTTATACGGTTTTCAACAATAGAAAAAATGGTTTCTGAGGAAGGTTTAGGTATATAACTAAATAATTGGTATATATATCTTTATGTAAATTAGCAGAAATACGGTCATAAATGTTGAAGAGATCGCAAAAAATCTCGCCAACTGGGAGCTAGCAAAGATACAGTTGAGTAATGTACTAACGAATTCAAAATCTATAAAATGCTACAAATAAGTCCGCGATAGCATATCTCTATCCCTTACGGTTGATTTATAATAACCATTTTTATGTTCAAATATTTAATTAAAAACATTACATTATTTTCAAAGCTATTTTCTTTAGTTCAGTATTAATCCTTATCCAAATGAATATGTTAGTTAGCGAAGGCATATATTAAAATTGCCCTTTACACTATATCAATCCGATGAATAGCTCGGCGAGCCAGCGCTCTTTCCTTGAGATGCCTACGACGAGTCCGACCCCTCTGCCCCGCATCGCTCGACCGCCTACTTATCTATACTAATATAATAAAACAGTACTTTGTTTGTTTGTTTGAACGCGCCAATCTCGCGAACTAGTGGTTCGAATTGAAAAATTCTGTTTGTGTTTAATAGTAAATTTATCGAGGAAGTTGTTAGGCTATATAACATCTCGCTATGACTAATAAGAGTGGAGTAGCTAAAAAAATGTTGCAAAAAACGGGAAAATATTTTTGTTTTTCAGAGCTTTCCTTCCGTACGCTGCGTAAACGGTGAAAGCTACGCAAAAATCATGTATTACGAAATTATTCCCCTGTAAAATGTCTAAAAATAAGTCCCCGACAGCATATGTCTAGCTTTTAAGGTTAAATCACTAAAACCTTTCAAATTAGTCCTAAAATAATACATTATTTGCGAAGGTGTTTTAATAAACATGATATTAATTCTTATCCAAAAAAATGTATTTCTTACAGGTACTTAATTTTGAACAAAATTACCCTTGTCAGCATTTGATTTCAACGAATATGTAAGGAGTAATCATAGTTTTAAAATAACTATACAACAAATTAATGGTGGAATATCACGCGTGCATTTATGTTGGCGGGAGCGGTGAGGCGGCCTACCGCTGACCGACGCTGTCGATAACTGCGAGCAGTGCTTCCAGGTGCACTGTAATTAAGTACTTTAGATCTACTGT
This sequence comes from Cecropterus lyciades, assembly GCA_002930495.1. Classification (NCBI taxonomy): domain Eukaryota; kingdom Metazoa; phylum Arthropoda; class Insecta; order Lepidoptera; family Hesperiidae; genus Cecropterus; species Cecropterus lyciades. The sequence continues at coordinate 1,107,111 of MOOZ01000212.1, read as the reverse complement.
ATTTTTAACTTTGTTTCTGTATACTGTAATGGTAAAAATACAGTGTAGGATTCTACTTTGAGCAACTATAATAACTTTATAATTTAATTTGATATATTTACAGTTTATTTCGAAATTTGATCGAGGAACGTCCTTTTTTTTGGTTGTCAAATGGCAGAGAAAGTAGATGACCTTATTTTTTCAACATAAATTTCCCTTTAATAGCATTTTAAATGTCATCTCCGATAATTTTGTTCAAAATTATTTATAAGTAAGAAATACTGTAATATTATTATCACGATTTGCAAGCACTGTCTGTGAAGTACCATGCCGCGCGGCTTAAACGCGTGGTCGGCTCCTAGCAGAACGGTTATGATATCTATATATTTTATAATACCTTTCCAATATTTTTAGTAAGTGTACTTTTAGTGATCATAGCGCAATGTTCTTAAAATAGTTTTTAATAGATTGTTCTCTAATAAACGCGGGTGAAACCGCGTGACTCTGCTAGTATATAATAAAATATTTTTTCCTTTATTGTATAATTGTAGGTACTTATTGTCATTAAATGCACGCAACGAAAATACTTGGTCTGTTTCTCTTACAACTCAAAACCTATAAATAAAGTGTTAAATACACTAATACAGTACAATTCAATCTTCAGTAAAATGGACGTTGGTGTATCAATAGGTCTTAAATAAATAATCAGGAACTGGGGGTGGAAGGGCCTAAGTGTGGGACATTAACAAGGGTCCAGTCCAATTTTCGTCCTGTCCACGTTGATATATTGAGGACCGATGTGGAGCCGGTCCGCACCGCGCTGGCGGACGACACAAGTCATTTATTTTTTCTGTAGATGGCACTCAGACACCATTTGCAATCGACTCTCAGATTTATACATCAATCTCCGATAATCCTATATTATTTACAGTATACGTAATATGTTTAAATACGAATAAGTACAAATAAAGTATAACAAATTGCACTAAATTACGCAAACATAAATAGTAGGTAAGTAATTAATTTAAATTTAAAAAAAGTATCTACAAATAACGTTAAAAAGTTGCAAATAGCACGCGGATGTAACCTAGGAACGATACCCGGCGCTTTAAAAATTCAGTGTGTACCCAACCGCCACGCTTGCATTTTTCGAGAGTACTAAAGTCTGCTTCGTTTATATTAAAGACCTCTATCTATTCGTTTTATCCGCCGAGAAATATGCTTTCACTCTCGCCTTCTCTTTGTCTAAGACCAAGCCACCTATGAACTACAGAGCCATGAGCTCTTTGCATGAAATTGTATTCAACAATTTTATACAAGACTTTTTAATTACTTAATAGTTGTATTTTTATCTGGCAATATCTTTTGATTTATTGATAGCATTAGTAGTAAGTACTACTACAATCTATTTCTTATTTGGTTTAGTTTCTGTAATTCGGTAAAATTCAACAAAAACTGAACAAAATTTGTTTTATTACGCAAATGTCACCACCGTGTTTCGCAGCGTCATCTGCATCTATTTTTGTATGAAATTGAAATAGCAAACGAGCATCAAATCCACCTGATGGACAGATAGTGCTCGCTACCGCTATCAATAGAAATTATCTGGTACACCTGACATGGACTAAGTTGAAAAGCCTTGTGAAATAACGGTTTGTTTTTAAGTATCGGATTTTGCAGTTTTGTAGCCGAAATAAATGTAGCGGTGTAAACATTTCCACCACCTATTATTAATTGTGGAAATTTATTAATAAAAATTTATAGGTATGTTTGTGTTATATTCTTTACAGTGATTAGAAAATTCAAATATAGGTATAGACGTATATATAGCCGAGTAGGTATGTCATAATCCAAATGTCGTTTGTTGTTCGATGGAGTGTATCTATAGGTACTTGGAATAGTTTACACTAGTTACATGTCAATCAATATAGGGTCATATCAATATAGGGTCAACCTTCGTATCGTTAACTCTGCAAAAACTTATCTACACTTAGGAAATTTAAAATAGTGTAACTCTTTTTGTGGTCCATTACGGACTAGTCACTTACACCCATACTGCACTTTAACCCGCACGTACACACCATGATATAATAATATTACATTATCACACCATGTAATTTACGTTTTTATGGTTCTGTACCCAAAGGGTAAAAACGGGACCCTATTACGAAGCGTATGTTGTCTGCCCGTTTATAATTTCATTTACGATCATACATACCACGGGATATACAATAGTAAAAGCAGAATTCTTAGAGACGGTCGAGCTACTTGTAAACTATGAAATAACAGGGGCCATAAAAAAAATTGATTCGGGAAACAGATGCATATTGAATAATATTTTTAAGTATCAATCTAGTATCGTCGTCATAAAGCTAATGTTCCCGTGCTGGGCACGGATCTCCTCTCAGAGTGAGGGATTAGACAGTCAACCACGCTGATCAAGACCGATTAAGTACACTTTACGCACCTTAGAGAAATATTGTTCATGTAACTCTAAAGTGTACACATTTCCTCACGAAGTTTTCGTTAATCGTTTCAAATAAAACTATCGCAATTAAAATTATGTGTAGATATTCGTCTTTGACACAAAATGTGTATTCCTTCTTTAAGTACAATGCTAGCCATTACTTGGCCGAAGTTTGGACCGAAGCCGAAGGTTTCTAGCGAACGAAAAAAATGAACAAACTAACGAATGCATATCAGACAGATTGAGATGGTAAATCACAGAGATAAGCACACACTCCTCTTCAAATAAGGTGTGAAGAGAACTCTCCTTCAAAGCCGGCGATGCATTGGCGACTCCCCTGGTGTTGCAAATGTCCATAGGCGACGGTGACTACTTTCCATCAGGTAGTCCGTCTGCCTTATTGTTAGGTTTAAGTATAAAAAAAGTGGGTTTGCTTTGCCATTTGAGTTTGAAATTCACATTATTTCCAAATTGGACTTTTTGGAGCCAACGTCCACAACGCTATATTTTTTCAAAGCTTAAAGCTTTAGGTAAAATCTATAACCATTCTTTGAAATATTTATTTATCGTAAAGTTGTAATATTTTAATCACATTCCATTTTTCTCGTATTTTTCATTGTTTTGTATATTTTTTATAAACAATAGGCTTAAACTTTTGACTTTGGAATTATATGGACCATAAAGCAAATACTTCAAGGAGTAACATAGATTTCTCTAATTTTTTTCAAAAATGTAGAAAAATCTTAAATTATTGACTGTTCCTAACGTCGCGTCAACACAGTAACATAAATTTGTCATGGTCTATTTTACAGCTGAAATAAATATCCTTACCCCTCCATTGTTCTATTCTCGGGCAGCATATTTCAAAATTATATAGCCAATGTCATTATGACAACTGAGACGATTCCATTGGGCTTGTGTCCACTAAGACTGAATCGGATAGACTATAGTTTCTAATGAACGATCATGTTATATTGATAACAAAAAACTAAATTATTTGTTATAAGAAATAAGGATTATTAATATTTTGAGGAAATAAATTCGGCAAAAATAGACATTCAGTCATGTGACAGTGAACGCCATTAAGAAAGCATGTCGTCACACCGTGGCAAACGCCATTATTGTATATGACATAGTAACATAAGAGCTGTCATAATTAATATAGGGTCGGTTCATTTAGCACCGCGTGACGTCATTCAAGATACCATGACAGTCTTGTAGTTTCGAGGTATATTAAAAATTTAAAAAATATTTATAGTAATTGTTCGATATTGTGAATTTTTTTTTTCAGTTTAAATCCGTAATAAATAAAGTATTAAGCAGTTTTTGAAATTTAGTCAACTAGCCTAATATTACAATCCATCAAGCTGTTTGGCATGTAGATTATGCCAAATAAATGGACATACAAACTTACATCAATACGTTTGAAAAACATTACCCTCAGTCTCACATAGGTACTCGGGTACAAACAGTTGCAACCAAGTTAAACGATTTTAAGCGTATAAATGACTATACCTTCCTGGTAGATTGATCATGATAATGTCTCAGTAATATACCTTTATTTGTTCATTTAATATAGTAATGTAATAAAAAAACTGTAATAAGTTTTGTGTTATTTATAATACGATATTCAAAAATTGTTCATGTAGAAATCAATCTTACAAACGTTTTTAATTTATGTAACAAAGTAGTGTCTAGTCTTGTGCCTGCTCGGAGATCTAAAACAGCGCTCCGTACTAGTTCAGTTCGATCAGTGTACTAGTACACTCTATTCGTACTATTAGTACTACTCCGACGTCAGACCGATTAAAACTTAGGCGACTAAGTATGTTTTGGTAGCTCCTTTAAATCAATCAGAGATTTGTAATGTACTAATTATTGTTGATGTATGTACTAATCATTTTTAATTATGAATATTTATTTAGATACTTTTAATTATGCCATAAAATTATGACATAATTAAAAGTATTTCTTGTATTTTTTTTTACGCATTCTTTAAATGTAACCAAAGGGATCCTTAATTTTATTGTTTTTTTTGTTAATGAAATAATCATTAAATATGCTAAATATATATGCTAGCAACAAAAATATACATAATCGAAACAACCTAAAATATTTCAAATCTAGTACAAAATATGTTACTTTGGTAGCACTGATCGGTTATGATGTTAAGCTGCTGGGTTCGCTTACTGCACTTATTAAAGTACATTAGCATGATCGCGATCTTTCTCTATCGTTTCATGAACTATTTGCATTCTCATTCTTTTACATGAGTCGCACCGGAACGAGGAGCGCGATAACACAATTTACCGATATCCGATTTGCGTTCGGAAACGTTTTTTCGTACATGACAGTGAAACGATTCCGAATAGTTCATCGTACATGTACTACACAAGACTAGTAGTGTCTAAATAAATAATACATGTTATAGTGTCATAATTTATCTATGATTTTGATACGCAATATTGCATTGTCTATGCTCCTGGCTTTTTAAGTGTACAAAATACAAGTGCGGTATAATATGGCCGTTATGTCATATTTGACATTTACTTCTACGTTTATCCCTGTTTTTTATGATGTGAGCAACTAAATATATTATAATATTAAACGTTGAACGTGTTAATTTTGATACATCAAATATAATTTTGCTATAGTGTAATAAGTACTGTTGATTGAAACATTAAATTGTGTTACGCCAAAAACAAAAGAATGGAAGAAAATACCCCATACCTATTATCAGTGAATCAAATGGAAGGTGATTTTACTGATCTTAGAAAAATCGTTGTAGATTCAGATACAGTAAGTGAAACAAATGGTTCTAAACAAAAAATACAATATTTAGAATATAAATCGTTTTAATATTAAGTTTTTTTTTTATATTGCATTGTATGAAGTAATGTTAAGGTATAATTATTAAGTGTTGTTCTACACTCATAGTCCCACGCTTGGATTTTTTCCGCAGTGGACGTAATGACGAATACACTGAACATGACCTAGAGTAGTATGTATGTATGTGAGCCATATGGTCCGGCCACAAAGAATGCAATTCATTCTAGGTTTGATCTTTGGGAATCCATTGCATATCGACCGGTATAGTGACCGCAACGTCACTCTGATTGTATGTGCAGAGTTGATAACAAGAGACCTGATAGTGCAGTGCCGTAGACATTTGTGCCATGGAAATTAAATTCTCCCCTTGTATCCAATGAAACATATGTTGTGTTTACACACGTCTGAACCTACACACGTCATCCACAATGTAGTTGGAGATCCAGCCAACCATGGTCAGTTTCTCAAATGCCACAAATAATATTCTAATACAACGATTATGCTCTATTTGCATTTGAGGCATTGGAGACATGGCCTGTTTGCGTGCTACATTTAAATTTTCTTATTTTACATTTCATTTAATTTAGAATTCAATCCAACTATACTTACATAATATATATATTATTGTATTATGTTTGTATATACAACATACAACAAAATAAATGTCGATATACACTATGCACTCAGGTAAACTTACTTGACATTACATAGAATCATTAGTAAAAGAGCTAGTGAACCATCTGAGTAACCCACTTCCCACAAAGCTAGATTTTGTAAAATAATGTTTTACTATCGGTTAATTAAGAAAGTGCTCTTCTGACAGGTGATAATTCAGAACCTGCTTCCAGAAAGCTTAAATTTTAAGGTCATATTATTTCAATAATTTTAAGACTTTATCTGACAGACTATACAGCCAGCCTATTCTGACTGTTGCAAGTGTCTGCCAGATGAGTTTAAAAAGTCATGATGCTCGACGAGAGTGCAAGTGCGATCAACCTGTGTGACATTCAATGTCAACCAGAGAGGATATTATATAATAAATTGTGAAAATGTGGTTAAGGATTGCTTAAATTAAAGATAGACAAAATCAACGTTAGCTCCAGAGAATAATGACTAGATTTTAGATGATTATAAATATAACTGGTATATAGGTAACATGGCTGAGTAATATCATCTTTCTTTAAGGTGTTAGAAGTATTTGCGATCTGACTCCGAAAGCTCCACCTACACACCTATTCTGCCTAATAATAGCAGTGTTTTGCATTTCAGTTCTAGTCTGAAAGGTGTGGTAAAGGAGATATATTAATCCCAGGCGTTTCAACTTAGTCCTTAGGGTTAGCAACGCATCTGCGGCTAACCTCAGGTAAGATTCAGATTCCTAATCTGAAGTTGATTACAGATGTCCATGGGCAGCAGTGGCCACTTACCATTAGGTGAATTTTTTGCATTTTCAAAAATTTAAAACACGATGACACAACGGGGGCAGGCCTGTTAGAAGAGCACTTTCTTAATTAACCGATAGTAAAACAATATTTAACGAATTTCTAGGTTTTCAGGGAGTACTTTATTCGGATGGTTCAGTAGCTCCTAATCTATATCCAATGAAAAACATTACACAAGTACAACAATGAACAGTGAGCACGCCAAACACCATATCATATGATGAATAACTTCATTAATGTTATCTATTTTGCTAGCCCTACAGTGTGAAAAATAGATAACCTCAATCCTTTGGGAACTTGTTTAAAAATCAACTATTTTGAATCTGTTCTACAATTTTGTTGTTTAAAGAACAAACTTAACACTTGTAATATCCCTACACCTATTTTTGCTTAGTAATATTGTTGTTAAGTGTTGCTATGCTAAATCTCTTTATTTTTGTATATAAATCAGAAACTTATGAGTACATATAAAATAATTTACAGGTTTCAATTGGACGTGCAAAATCGAATACAATTGTCATACCATTCTTGTCTATATCACGAAACCACTGCACGATACGAAGAACTCCAAATGCATACATTCTTGAAGATAATAGTACTTATGGTATTGATGTAAATGGTGCCACATTAGGAAAAGGAAACCAGTTAGAAATTAAAAATGGAGATTTGATCCTGTTGGAGCCATCAAGAACATTCTTATACACATTTCACGTTAATATGGATATTCCACCTGCAAATAAACGAATGAAGCTTGATACTAATATGGACACAGAATTTATTACTGACATGAAGACAAAGTTTGAATTGTCTCAAAATAATGAAATGGGACACATTGCTGAAAAAATTTATTATTCACAACAAAGACAAATAGTTACCAAACAATTTAAACAGCAGTTAGAGAAAGACTTTGAGAAACGACTGACAACGGTAGAGTCTAACATTGCTATGTTAGCAGGTGATTTAAGTGGAGAAGAACATGAAGTTGAAAATAAAAAGGTAGAACTTCAGGAAGAGAGGGACACACAACTTGCAGACCTAAGACAGGAGATGGAAGGGAAATTAAAAGAACTTGAGGTATGATCCTACGTCAATTAATTTAAACATCATCTCTATCTTGTTAAATAAATAAATATTTTACACATGATTGTAACTAAATTGTTTATATTAGGGCTTTATTCATTTTCACATTTAAAATTTACAGTACGAATTTGTAATTGAAATCTAGGTATATAAAGGAAAGGAGTGCTATTTATTTGCTGTTGGTATGCAGTCCCTCTTGGGTAAAAGTCTCCTCCAATGAACTATACTTATATAGAAATATTTATCTATGTGAGAATAATTTATCCCTAAATCAAATGAAATAACGACAACTTTTTAATTTCCTCTAGAATCGCATCAATCAACTAACTAACACAGAATCTGAACTGCATCAGGAAAACAAATTATTAAAAGAAAGGCTTTGCAAAGAGCGAGAAGAGTTCCTTCTTGAATTAAGCAGAGAGAATTCATCAAAGCAAGAATTACTGCAAAATTTGGAAGCTAAAATAAAGGAACAGGAGATAATCAGGCTGAGAGAAAGACATGAGTTGGAGGAGCAACTCCGAATTGAAACTGAACAGCTTAGAACTATGAAGGAAAATGTAAGATTATTTAATAAAACATGATAATGTTTTTGACTGTTTTTCGAATTATTATTCATAGTATTTAATGCAGATATACTATTTTTTTTAGGAGTTGGCAATGCATTTTCATTTGTTAATATTAATGTTTTATTGATGGTATCAATAATACTGCAGATAAAAATTATGCCTTTTGTCAAGTTATAAAATCGAATTTTGTACTAAGAAAGCGGTTTTTTTTAGCAAAATAATAAATATATGAATTTGTAATACATAATTTGCACTTGTTTTATCAAATTTTAGGAGCTTAAAGAATTAGCTGAACGAAAAATACGTAGAGAAGAAGAATTACTTCAAGAACTCAGCTATATTAAGCAAAATCTAGAAGGACAAGTCGAGCAAATGGAACTCCGGAGATGTCAAGCTGAAGAGCAATTGATCATCCAAATGACTGAAATGAAAAAGACTAACGAAGAGGACAAAGAGAAAATAAAACAACTAGTAATTATATTTATTATTATGAAAAATTTTTTTTTTTTTTTTTACTTTACTCATAATATTTGACAGTTTGTTTTTACCTGTAACAGGAATAAGAAATATATGAATTGCCAAAATTTTTTTTTAAATTTCGCACTTAAATTACTCTATAAAAATATTTGACAACTAATATAAATGTTATTAGTTTTCCATTCCCAAAATATATTTCTTAGCATCATAGACCATTGTACTTTTGATATAATTGATTAATATACACACCATATTGCAGATTCTGGATAGGCAGAACATTGAAAGCAAGCTGAGCGAAGCTCAAAGAATAACTGAAGTAGAGTTGAATAAACTAAAGGTAAGAAAAAAATCTAGATTCACATAGCTTTGCATATTACATAGCATGGTCCACCAAGTACCAAATACTTACTGTAATAAATAATATCATGTTTCATTCATTTTTTAGAATCAAGTAAATCAAAGGGAGTTAGAATTGTCAGTATTGGCAGCAGAAAGAATTCAGATGCAAGCGGAACTGACTACAGCAGTGGTCACTTCATTGCAATCGCAGCTGGAAAATGTTAGTACAAATTCATTTTGACATTTAAACAAAAACTGGCCAAGTGCTAGTCGGACCCGCAGGCGAAAGATTCCGTAGCATTATCATAAAATAAACTTGAACAGTTTCCCAACTATCAACATAAGTTTGTATTTCATAGTATTTTTATGAATTAGAAAGTTATGTTTTTCGGTTTTTGAAGTTTATATCTCAAAAACTGTCAACCGTATCTTTTCGAACCAACTTTTGTTTAAAGTTTTCTTTGACATCTACAACATGTGTTTTATCCAGATTTTTCACACTTAGTTTAAAAGTTAGAGGGGACACATTTTACCGCTTTGAAAGGGCTTATCTCTCAAACAATTTTTTTTGAGTTTCAGTTCCATGCATGGGGAGCCCCCCATAAATTTGATATATTTTTTATTTCTGTACATAATTTGGAAAGCGGTTTACATAATACACAAACTTGGTAGGTAAAATTTCCACTCTGTATTCTTACTATTTTCCGAATAAAGTGGCTGTAACATACCGACAGACAGACGGTCAGACAGACATGACGAATCTATAAGGATTCCGATTTTTGCCATTTGGCTACGGAACCCTAAAAAGGGAAAGTGAAAACCTTTGAGGTTGAACATGATTTTAAAAAATATTTTATAGCTTAGTAAAAGATTTATGATACCAGACATATATTATAAGCATGATGATTTGTCTCAACAAAACTGATACTGATCATTAGAGACCGGGTCATATGCGTTTGCATATTTAAGCCATCCTCAGCGTTAATAGCATATTTTCGATGAGATCCAGATAAGATGCATATTATTGCTATATATATAATTTGTTCAGCGCATTCAAAATATTCAAATGCCGCGCGTAAATGCTTTGAATATCTGTGTCAAATTGATAGTTTTATTAATGGGATGGTGGAATTTTTGTCAGAAATATAAGTGCTAACATAGCACACAAGTTCAAATTCTGCCCAGTTAGTTACCTCGGTAGATATGGAGCGAACATTTTGACTTTTAAAAATATCTTGAATCATCGAAGACACAATCTTACTACTGCACATTTGGAATAATACTTAATTTGCGTTTACAAAAATATTAAATAATGTTACATGGAATGGATAGTTGTAAAAAGTAAGTTTGCTGTATTGGAAATAAAAAAAATGTTTCTTTTTCTTTTAGTTCCTAAAACTTATCATCTAATAATGCATATTCTGACAGATTTCGTGCTAAATATGCACGAACGAATCATTTTTCATGCATATTCGCATGCATAAATCAAGCTTTTTATGTTGCATATACGGTCTCTACTGATCATCTCTGACCATTTGAATGGGAGATCGAGTTACAGCCATTAAGACCACCAATACCAATTGTATTTTTTTATATAGTATGGAAGCAGGAAACGAGCATGCAGCCCACCTGATGGTAAGTGACTACTGCCCATGAATCTGTCTGTAATCAACCCTAAATAAGATCCTGACCTGAGGACTAAGATGGAATGCCTCGGAAAAGTATGTTTCCCTTACCACACCAGACCAGAACACAACAGCGCATAACACTGCTGTTATTAGGCAGAAATATGTGTGGCGGAGGTGCTTCCGGAGTCAAGCCACAAAGAGTTCTACCACCTTCCATAATTAATATTCACAGGTAAGAAGTCAACTTGCATCTGTTGAAAATGATAAGAAAAGGTTGCTTGCATATATGACTGATAAAGCGAAATTTTCTAACAAGAATACCACATTTGAAGAGGTCGGCGAGCTGATGGAAAATGAACTGCAATGTAGTATTTGCGCTGAACTATTTGTCGGCGCCACAACGTTGAATTGTTCTCATACATTCTGCAAAACTTGCATCACAATGTGGAAAAAGAAAAAAAACGAGTGTCCTATATGCAGGCAAGTATTATAAGAGGTATTATTTAAATTATTCTACAGCATATTTAAAACTTAAGTTCAGTTTTTAAGTTACTAGGGTTTATTAGAACATCAGGTTCGTGACATTTTGAACATGTCCATGATAAAGGACGAAATTGAAACTCATGGAGCTATAAACCACGACTACAGATGCACCCGAACCAGCTGTTGCCCCACCACAACTTACAAATGCAGAAACGTTGGCTTAGAGAGCGACAGAATATTTTCGAAAATGAAATAAGAAACTAAACAGTTTAATAAATAAAGGGCTAACTCCAATGGGAGCAGCACCCTACACCCCAATAAACACACAACTCATCTGCTTATAGTAAAAAAGGACTGATAAAACCGCTAAACAAAAGTTAATTATAGCTTGTCCATGGTACATGTTGGTTGCCTTCGTTCCCAGGTCAGGCAGAGATATACTCCCTGATTATCAGTAGTATATTGTCTGTCACTATAGTTGTCTAATCTGGATTCGAGCAGGGGTGGATCTATGTTAAAAAACCATTAGATTAAGATTGTCTATGGATTTCGTTTGTTAAAATAAATTTTAAATCAAATATATATAAAAAATATAGACTATATAAATTGTTTTTTTTTTCAGAACCGAAATTACTTCAGAATGCAAGAGTTTAGTCATAGACTCTTTCATTAATAAAATGGTGGAGAATTTCGCAGAAGACGTGAAGCTAAAGAGATCGGAGTTGGTAAAGACCAGACAAGGTTTGTCCCTTTGTGAAATTTAACATAACAATCATGTCAAAGCTAACAATTATTTTAATTCTGATATATGTAACTATCGATATATTTCTTGTCTAATTTACAATCTAGGCACGAGAATAATTCACGAGTAAATCACGAGATTTTCATTTACTATTATAAATAATCGAAATACATTATTCATATAATTCTTTATATGAATTGCACGCGCGCGCGATATGAGACTCGAGGCCTAAATCGGCCTATTTTTAATTTAAATAAATGTGTACTATTATTGACAATCTCTTAGGAGTCTAATAAAGACTCGATACTAGTGTTTATCTGTCTGTATTTTACAAACATCCCGCTGTGACGTCATCACGCTCAAATTTCATGCTATCGCGCACGGGTGGTATTAATATTTTCATAGATCAAGATCTTTTTTGCAAAGCTATTTTAATACAGATATAATCATACAAACGAAAAAGCTAGCATAGTTTTACGTAGTGTGTATTATGTAGTCTATCGTTTACATTGTAATAATTACTTAACGTAGTGACGTGACTTTGTAATCACTTATTTCTAATAAGATATGACATTATTTCTAAAAATAAATAAATAAACACGGAAATTGATATGCGTGATAACGCCCAATAGAAAGTACGAGCTTCATTGCACTCTAGTTTCGCGTCTTTTAATGTTTTTTGGCATAAAAAGTAGCGTAGCGAACTCGTCTATCCCTTCTGAATCATTTAATCAGTTTTTTGAGGTTAGGTTAGGTTAGGTGATTGGTTCGTCTACTTATTGCAAATAAAAAGTGTTATTGTTGCTAAAAATATAATAAACAATAAGATGTAGTGAAAAATGTCATATTTTATTTACCTTGTTTAACTTAGCTCATACGTTTACATTACTAGGTATTTCATAGTTATATTATACTATTTATACTTATTAACCTCTCATTATAATATACACATATACACAAATAAATAAAACTGACGTGTCTATGTGTAATGCTAAAACAATAGCTTTTACCAAATGCATATGAGCGTATATTCGTATATACGACGCTTAGTAATAAAAAAATGTCTGTCTCTGTTTGTTCCGGCTAATTCGAAACGTCGGAGCTAATTTTGTTAGGACTTTCACTAACAGATAACTATTGTTATTATAAGGCGTAACTAAGATTATTTTTTTTTTAAACTACAAATTAAAAAACAATACATACATAGAGGTGGTATTCCCTACCTGATTAACTTGTCGATGAAGTAACATTCAAACGAAATACTATATTAAATAAATGTACTCTTAAAGTGCCTAATCTTTTTGCACGTTGTCAAAAGAGATGAAGGACTATATATGATGAAGATAACTGCAATTATATATATGTTCTTAAGCCTCTATTAGCGTTTCGCGGGCGGTACGCTTATATTAATTACCATATTATATTTAGTCTTCCCATGTTTCCCACGGAAATTTGTATTTATCCCTGAGACCTGTTAGCCCAAATGCAAAACGCAATATGCTTTATCAAAAAAAAAATCAAAAATCAATTAATTTAATTTTTCATTTAACTGATTGTTTATTTTTATTTGTCATGATTGTATTGAAATATTGGAGTTCAGTTAACATATGTATTACGAATTGGATAGGAATGATTAGATATTCATATGTCGAGGTGTTTAAAGAACATAGATAAATTTGAATAAAAACGCAAACATTACTTATGCCTCTTCATATCAGCAATAATCACTTTCATCCTATATCGCTTTGCGTAGTACCAGGATTAAAAAAATCGGCATTATATTTTAAAAAAAGGTAAGGTTCCTCTAATGATTCCGACCGACTTTAAATATTTGTAGTAGACTTTCAAGTTATGTCTCGTACGTCATGTCTAGTCGACCATACCTATGACAACTCACTCATTACACGAATGCCCACTATGTATAAAATAAAGTTATTTGATTGCATTTCACTAATAGCGCAATTAGAGAAGATGACCTCGAGATCCACTCCGAAGGCCCATGCGGTACCGAGACCTCTTATGCGTTCAAGATATCGAAGTAAGTTTAAAAAGGATTTTCTTTTCAAATTCATGGTTTAAAAATATACTTAAGTAAAACGTTTCAAACGTCAAATTGTGTAAAATATTGGGACTAATGTGTATTTTTTACGTCTGACCGTTTTCGATTTTATAAAATAATAGCTACTGTTTTGGTACTGATGCATTGATGTACTTAGATATATCTGTTGTGACAGACAAGTAGCCTTGGAATGATGTAAGGATATCTGATACCTGTATTGACTATCCCTGTTGAGTATTCCAAATTAAAGTAATACTGTATTGAAATATATGAGGACCGGGTCACTTATATATGACGCGACCATCCTAGTCCTCAGGAGTAGCAACGCATCTGTGATCGACTTCAGATGGAAACCGTGTTCTACATGAAGTTGCTTACATAGGTCCATGAGCGACAGTAACCACTTACTATCAAGTGGACTGCGTGCTCGTGTAGTACTTCAGTCAGATAAAAAAAAAAGTTGTAACGGTGAAGGGAACAACGTGAGGAAACGTACACGTCTATTCTTAAAGGTGTGAAGTCTACCAATCCGCCTTTGTCTAACATGGTGGACCATGACCTAAACCTGATTTTTTATAAGATTAAAGTAGCAAACGAGCATGTAGTCCACATGATGGTAAGTAACCACTACCGCCCATTAACATCTGTTATCAACCCAAGAAAACATCAGACTTACCAGGGGTTGGCCGCAGACGCGTTGCTATCCCTGAGGACTAAGTAAAAACGCCTCGGATAAGTACATATGTCTCCCTTACCACACCTTCTGCTCAGAACACAGCAGCGCATAACACTGCTGTTATTAGGCAGAAATAAAGAAGGCAGTGTTTCCGGTGTCTAAACACATATAGTTCCCTTTCCCATTTCCGTATTACATCCAGTTTTGGCAAGGTAATTTGAACTGTCGTAGTACGGAATTGAACATTTTTATCCATACAGTCATTTTTCTTCTCATATTTTTGAAACATGTCACTTACCTCAACAAGCCTTGTGTTTGTTTCTTATTTGTTTCACAATTGATATTTTTATTTTTTAACAAAAAAAGTTTACGTACGTACTACGTAAAAAAAACATAATTTTGCGCTCCGTAGTAACATAGTAAACAACGGAAGCTTAATTTTTTTCGTCTGTATGTTTTAATTTAATTAAAAACTGAGGGAAGGAAGATATTTTATGTAAACCGCTGTACACTGGTGTAGTGAAATTATTAAAAATGATTATTTGAGTTTTGCTACAATAGAGTTTTATGAATTATTGTCTCATTTTTTTACCGATAAAATAGAGATTCATCCCCACATCCTACAAATCCTTGCCCGCTTTTTATTTCTTACAACCCGTTTTATCTTAATTTTTCTTTTCTTTTTCTTAGGAGCCCCTACCTCCACCACGAGAGAAGTGCCTACAGTGGACTTGACTGGTGTAGCTTCGAATAGACATTCTGAACATCCACCCTTAGACTCGTTACTAAGTGCAATAGTTTGGGGACTAAATGGAGATGCACAATAATTTTGTATATTTTTAGGTTATCCATGAATTCCAATAATATCCAAATAAAAAGAATAAATAAAGCAGTTACATTAAAAAAAAGCGTTCCGCCCGCGGCTCATTCCTTAAACCTTTTTCGCTTAATTATTTTCTTCTTCATCTCTACGTTTCCGTATTTAATGATTGTAGTTAAAAATGAAAATGTAACACACAAACTAAAATCAAAAATAAGTACGCTTAATGGAAAACTTATTAATGTCAATGGAGCAACCTATAGAGCTATGGATATGGCTTCTATCGCTTACCTTTGTAGTATTTCTTATTATTATTCATTTACTTGACATAGTCACTTGTGATCTTACTACATACTACTTCATGTTTTCCTCAAAAGCGACTTATCATAGTTTGTGTAAATACCCGAAGGCGACGTAAAATTTGCTTCAGGCGTCTTTCATTTGCAGCTCTTTTGTGAGAACCGTATTCAGTAGGTAATGTTTTAATATAACGTGTAATCTTAGACATCCTTCATACTATCGTTTCTCCAGTGTAAGCGTTCGTTGGACGTCAACGCAGCGTGGACGCCGCGACAACGATACACGCGTTGCGTTGTCGCGACGTCAGTAGTCATCGGTTATTATCATTAGTAAAATGGATTCAGACGCAAAAATATAACTGTTGGCTTTGCTTATCAAACAATTAAAATATATCGTTTTCGTACAATATGCATAAAAGAGTATTCTCTTGGCGGCAGGAACTAAATATATATCGCATAACGAAAATAACACCATCTACGAACCAACACCGCAGCCCGTTTAGTTTTGTTCGATACTTCATTGTTCCAAAAATAGGTATATAACAATTAATGCTAAAATAAATACTGTGTGGCGATCGCCCCGCCAAAAATCAGATTTACGTGCGCCTATAGATGTTTCACATAAAAAAAAGAAAAAACGCAAAATTAAAAGGGTTCGAATTTTCAATCGACTAGTAGTGATAACAAAATAAAATCCATTACTTGGAGTATACATTTTGTATTTTTCAATACATATGACTATATTAATTTGATAACCTGTTATAATGAATACTAAATAATTTCTGTTATTTAACGATTAAGTAAGTAGGCAGTGTTTAGAGTTTGGACACGATTGTACATGACACTGCAGTAACGTCGCGTATACGCAGAGTGAACGCTGCGCATTCGTCCATCGAACGCCTACGCTGGAAATACTCTAGTATGAAGGAGTTATCAATGTTTAAATATTGTGTTAGTCGGGCTTTGTGTATCATATTAGGTTTGAGGTTATAGTTATTAGGTTATTGGCCTTTTTTATCTAAGTATAAAAAGGACCATCAGCCTAATAACTATATTTGCTCATTATTTCACAGGTACGCTTAAAGGGGGTGAACGAAAGCGAAAACGAGAGTTTTAAACCAATACATAGTATAAATGTGCTAAATACGGACAGATAAATAAAAAAAACTAGGAACATCATTCGGATCAATTACCTCCGTATGGCTAATAGTTACAATTGAAATTATAACATGATCTTAATAGAGTAGGTACCTTCGTACCAAATAGATAAAACTTGATAACGGTCAAATAATTACATAACACTTTGGTGTATTTTTTGCTTAGTGTCTATTGTTACTGTCTGTGCCACTGTAATTATCTTAGATAAGAATCGGGATGTATTGCAAATCGCGTTTTTCTGCTCCACTTACAAATTTTGTAAAGTTTAGTAACAAAAGAGATTGTTATTAATCTCTACAAACCAGTAGTAAGTAGATTTGATGTTGTGTATTTTATCTAACACAAATGAGTGTTGACACATTTAAATTGCTTATTATAATTATACAAAATAAAATAAATACGTAAAAATAATTCATGTGTGTAGACCCTGAACTCACATATTATATGATTAATAGAGCACAATTCGACGTTGTCACTTAATTATAGCAAAACAAAAATCATCTTTTTATTTATATCCAAATAGGCAGTATCTTGTAAATTATATAATAAATAAAATTAAAATAATATTGCAACGTCAAATTCATTTAATTTCATCACAATAAGTTTGCATATTTATGGAATATTGCTCTTGGAACGATAATGATAATCGTGCATGTATTTTTTAGGGTATTTACAAGTCTCAATCTATTTTAAAAAGCGTCTTTGGTGTATTTGACTACCAACCTTTCTATTAAATTAAATTAAAAAATTGAAGATACTTCGTTGGTTACTTACAAAGTAGGAGAGAATCATGTCTACTCATCTAAGAGAGCATTGCTTATTATTATTATATTACGGTTAGATTATTCTATGGATATGTATGTTAACATTATTAGTATTTAGTGTATTTAATTATTCGACGACTATTATTTTTTATTGTAATTTTGAATGAATATTGTGAAATTTGAATTACTTATAATCGTATGAAACATATACTTTATCATCATGAATTGCATAACTTATAATATTGTTAAGACATTACAAGCAGATGTGCATAATAAAATTTTTATTCATTTTTCAGCCTCAAAATATATTATGTAAGTAGTCATGTAGCATGTTCAAAGAAGTCAGGAATATTATAATGGGTAATATTAGCAAATAATGTAGAATATTTCAAACAAAGGTGATTCCTTTATAAATGGTAAGATGCCACCACTCCCGTAATCAGTCATCAGTAAATTTGCGACAAAGTACCAACTCTATATACAAACTGCTTCTGATATCAATATAAGAAAACTATTTTTGTTCGCCACTACCACAATACTGTAATTTATAATTTTGACTCGCGTTGCGGAGAGGTCACCATACCGGTCTGATACGCAGTGGGTTCCGGATTCGATCTCCGGCCAGATGGACATCTGAATGATGAGTTTAATATTCTATTCTAGGTCTGGGTGTTTGTGTATTCGTCTTTGTGTGTCCATGGTACCGACGACACGAGTTAAACCCTAGTGTCGTTAAATCCATCTTCTAGAATTATGATTGTTTATTCATAAAAAATGTGAATTGAAAATGTCTTTAGCATTTAATTTGCATATTACTGAAATAAAGATTATATAATTATACTCAAGACTTGTTATTTATTACCTGGTGTTAACTTTAAATTTTTTTCCAAAGATTTAATTATTATTATTATCCTTTGCATTTATATAATGTACAGATTAGTTTCAACCCTAACTTTAGTCATGATGCCTTCATGACTAAAGTTAGGGTTGAAACTCATCTGTACATTATTTATTTTATATCATTATAACTGTCAGCAAAGTGTGGCACACTGGTTTATTTAGTAAAGGTTCGAAATAAATTCCCTGTTGAACAACATAATTAATTTAAACTTTAATAAAGAAATTTTGATCAATACATATACAGCAAAAGATGAAGTTTGAAGTGCATATAATAAAATATATAATAAATGAAACAGATCTTGTGCAATGAAAACAATGGTGAAACCAAATGATATTACGTTCAGTTGCATTTATATTAATATTTTATCAAGCATACAAAACTTTGTATTATAAACCCAAGTGTATGCATTAACTCTTGTATATACCAATCTTGTAATATCGTTTCACTGTTCTAGAAAACTATGTCAACTAAACAATGTATGCTTATCTTGTATGTATTTATATCATTCCAAGAAGTATAGATGCTTATGAATCATATACCATTTGATTTGACCAATGTTTATACTAGTAACAGTCCTATCAGACTTAAAGTATTAACTTGTTTTATGGTGGAACATCAAGTACATATGCTATCAAAAAATTACATTGACAATATGCTTCACAATAAAAAATTTGAAATATTAAATATATACGAATTTTAAGACAATTACACTAAAAATGCATCTCCCTAGTAACAAGGAAAAAATACTTAAACATACACAACACATTTTATATTATATTAATTAATAATACAGTTTAATTTCTACTAACTACTTAGTCAAAGCAAATTTATTTAATCATTTTTTTTATCTGCTACTTGTTCTCCTTCAGTTATAGCTAAATTACCATTTTTGGATTCCTTTTGTTGTTGTTCCATTTCACCAGAGAAGCCAAACTCATTAACACGTTTGTTGTCTACCTTATAGATCCAGCGTTGATAGAGGAAGATGAAGAATACAATATCTGCAACATAGTTAAAGTGAGAGATCATTAAGTTGAAACTAACATTGTAACATAATTACATGCATATACTTAAATACTCACCATCTCTAAAGCAGCCTATACGATACATAGTCGGCATTTTGATAACAAATGCAAATATATCATCAATGAAAGTATTGAGGAATTTATATGTCATCATACGCCATGGCAAATGTGCCACAGATTTCAATTTATAGTTTATAAACAACTGTGGAGTCATCATAATGAATCCAAATGTCAACAGATATCCATACATCATATTCAGTATGAAAGAATACCATCCCTTGTGTTCTTGATAGAGCAAGGAATATATGCCATACCCAACTAGCAGTGGGAAACAAGCCCAACTAAGGTAGCGAAAAGCTAAAGTGTCATATTCTCTGGTGCTGGACTCCACATAAGACCCTTTGTCAGTAAAGCTTAACTTTGGTATTCCGAATATTCTGTCCTCTCTGTTTATTTTCACATCCATAACTTTATTGATTTTCCATATTTCTATCAGCAATCCTATGAAACACGAAATCCTTACCATAACATTAGTTTCGTTATCAAGTACATAGAGAAGTACAACAGTGGATTGAAAGACATTGAAAAATACTGATCGTACAGAGAGACCTTCCAGAGATTGCCTGTTATTCCAAAACTGTATATCATTTTTAAAAGCTAGCAACTCAAATATGGAATGTAACACAGACACAGATATAGTCAGTGCCAGTAAATAAGGAGAAGTGTCTAGGAGTAGTTCTTTCACTGTATCTTGTTCCTCATCCTGCTCATCTGCTCCCAAAGCAGAGAACATGCTTAACTTATCTCTCATAGCTTGCGCTGTATATAGTTGCCACTTGAAAAGACTCAACGGTTGATAAGTTAATTGCAATTGCAGTTTTGTTGTTGTTTTATTAATGGGAACATAATCCCTCATCATATTCCAGTAGTCATTTAGAAATACTGCTGGTTTATATTCTTTTCCTTCGGGCAAGAAATATATAAATTCATCCAAAGGTGGAGGCACACTTCCCTGCATCCATGCTGTCTGGTCTGTGACCAAGTTCAGTGTTAAGTTAGGATGCCAGTGTGAGACAATTTCCTCTTTCATGGTTTCTGCTTTCTTTATTTCTTCTTCTGATTTCTCAGTCTGGCCAGTCAATAAGTTGTGAGTTTTGAGATAACGTAATTTCTTATACTTATTCAACATTTTCTTCCCATATGTAATGTATGGACCTGCATATGTATTTTTATCTTTGATATTTGGTGATTTTCCCGTTGGTACAAAGTATACATGGAGGTACATCGAACCATTATTTTTAAGTGCAGTTGACGCCTCAATTTCAGTAGAATATGTGTAAGTTCCATCACCATTTGGCCCTCCAGTCCAGTCTCCATAGGTAAGTCCAGTTTGTTTCCAAATTAATTGTGCATTGTCAATACTGTCTAAGTCCTCATAGTCTGACAGATAAGCATACATATCTAATATTGTGCCATTGTTAAACATATTAACTGCAGGTGTGCGAGGTGTCCCTGCTGGGTAATTTACATCAGCTTTTGGTGCAGCTGGTTGTCGAAACATTGATGTGATGAAGTAAACCACCAAAGCGCGAATGATTAACGATTTTGTTATTGCGAAAAAAGATTCCATCTTAGTTGGTTGCATCCTACGACGTTGCTCATCGATTTCAGCATTAATCTGAAAGAAAAAAAAATGTGAAGTATTGCTGTAACTTACGCATGTAACAGTAATGTATGTATTCTCTTAAAATATTATTATAAGAAACATATATGTTGTATATTTTAGCAAAAACATAAAGTTGCATTAAATGATACTTACATCCACATTGTCACCTGCAGCAGGCTCTCCCGTATCGTTATTTTCTCTGACAACTAAATTATCTGATTCACTCGGCATATTTTCATCTTTTGTGTTTGCCATTTTGGTTTATTGAGAACCCACAACGAAACAATTACGTTAATTAAAAGGTTGCGAGCTCCACAGCCTTCGCTATTTTAAGATTCTAACTGGGGTGTTCCAAGCTAACATCAGTTTAAAATAAAATATTAACTTATTTTACATGACGACACATTGTATTCTGTGACTGATAACTAAATCAGTCAAATAAAAAGATAAAGGCAAGAGTATGATTATTTCTACTAGTAACGACGTAGCTCACTATAGTACTTTTGTAAGTCTGTCTCAAAATTCTCGAATCCACAGAAAAGATCGATGAATAAGGACATCAGATTTTGACAACCGAATAAACCTTCATAAAACGTGACATGAGAATTATTTTTATTGTTGCCAGTGAGTTATTTCATTCGACGACATTAATTTGATTGAATTATTATTATTTCCATTCCAATTTTCCATTCCATTTCATGGATAAACTATATAGGGTGTCAACACTCCCCGATTTATATATATTATTATCCCCGATTTAATAATATATAGCTGGCAATAAATATAAAAATAGTTGCCAACTATTTTTATATTTATTGCCAGCTATAAAATCAACACAATTTCTATGTGTATAGGGGGTTTTACTATTCCGTTCTTCCAGATGCACTGTAATTACATTAGATCTACTGTATTTTCAAAGTTTCTGCTGTGTACTGAATTATATATATAGTAAAATTTTATTTCGATTATGATCGCGAATGACCTTTTCTTTTTTTAACACGCTTTTATTACCTTTGGTCGTATCTATGTATGTTTGTAACGTAATTTAATCATTCTTGTTACGTATTTCCGAATATAAACTCTATTTCAAATAGTCAAAGTATTATATTCTGTTTTCCCTTAAACCGGGGCTAATCCGAGCCGACACTGATAGCTACCACGGGGGCCTTGTGTCTCGTTCTTTCATCTTGCCAGCATAAAAAAAATATATGCTGGCAATTTTCAAAGTCGATATCGTAATACTAATATTTACGCGCGTAATTAACTAACATATAGGAAAATACAACTTATCCTACGATATTATAAAACATTTTTAAGGCGAGTAAACTAATACAACAAGAAGTTTTTAAACATTTCAACGATTTATTAATTAGTATTTGAGCTATCATCAACTACTTGGCACAAAATTATATCAAGACAAACATCGCCATTCTTTTTACTGAATAAAAAGTAATAAGTTAATACGTGTATTCATCTTTATCCCAACACGGCAACAGGTAACACAAACATGGAAATAAAAAATAATCTTATAACTCTTAAGTGTAAGTTATAATAAATTTAAATTCCAAATTTATCCATACCTGAATATAAAACTACGTGTATAAACACAACACTGATGGGACATTCTAGATTATATGGAAAATGAAATAATAAAATTGATTTATCTTGATGTTTGTATCGATACATCTTGGTATATGCCCCAATCCTCATGTCGCATTTTAGCGACATGAGCGTTGCACATCAATGCAATTTTCCTAAAATTATGCTCGTAATTCATCTAACTTTGGATATAATTTTTAGGATTTCTAATTTAAAGACTAAAGTGTTTTAAACTGTTTATGATTGCCTAATTAAATAATTACCTATTTAAAAATCTTTTCAATATATTACAGTGTATTTAAATAAAAAAAGCAAATTAAATGAACTGTGGTATTTGGTCGCATACATGCGACTCAGTTGAAATGGACCCGAAAATGTTTGACCCATAAATGCGAGATAAGCGGTTAAACGGTTCAGTAGCTTAGGTGTGAAAGCAAAACAGACAGACAGAATAACTTCGCATTTATAATATTATATATATAATATAATATTCTATGATATAAATAGTATAATATGTAGGTACAAGGCTGAGGTAGGATGCAAATTTGAATATGTCTCACATAGCCATATATAAGATATGGAGATGAAATCTGGAAAATCTTGCGACAAGCTTTTATATAACATAAACTTATATAAACAAAATGATGTGTTTGACGACTGCATTTCTTTTTTTATCAGTGCACTGAAATGAAAGCTTGCTTGTAAATTATTTTTAGTTATGATGAAACGATGTAATAACTTAAAGAAATAAATAATATATAAATATTCCCCGTTCTTCAGAGACCCAAGCTGCCATTGCCACAAAATATGATTATAGGCATAACTTTTCCTACAGATTAGTATATTATACCTGTAGGAGAAACTATGGTGTGGACAGGTCGTGCTAAGGTTGCCATTCATACTATAAAATACATTATTGTTTTATATTTCGGGTCTGTGTATTATATACTGTTTAAAATATATAGTGCTATGCCTTTTTTAATATTGGACACATTGTCTTACATAAGTTAGGTATAATGTATAGCTTATGTATTGCAATGTGTCCATTTTTTTGCAATTTTATGTATAACAGCTTTTTCACATTTCACATTTTCTCGACCAAAATCAAATTAAGAACATCATCAACTAACAGCGCCATCTGTTGGTAGAACACTGATATCATGTTGTAACACTTATTTCGAAAAAAATGTTTAGCTGGAGAAATACTGGCAACACTAGGCAATACCCCTATGCAGTAAAACAGTCCATAATAAGGGCAAAAAAGGTAAACATTTATTTTTTAATTCAAGGATAACAAAGCGCATACTCTTCCAATCCTTTAGTTTCTAATTTGGAATGTATTGGAGTATAGCGTTATGAAACGAACTCCATGGTCCCCTACAGTTTTAGAAAAGAACAGCGGCATGGGGCATTGCACATAAAATATTGTCTCTGATTTGCATTTAATTAGAATTTTTCGGGAACATCAACATCATCAGACTCCTACTTCAAAATTAAGACCTGTATGCCTGCTCATGCCTGTAGACTATGTATAATTGCTCAATATTTTGTCTTGCTATTTAAAATATTACGACCAACCATTTATACAATAAATAATAATTATTATTAATATCTAATTTTCATTCAATCAGGTCTTTAGTATTTTCCCAATTTTATTTTTCCCCCAAGTTGATAGATAATATTAGAGTAACAACACATGAGCCACTTCAGTCCACTTGTAAAAGGATTACTTGATATTTTTATATGACATTGTCGCACATTAAGCCTTTTCCATCGTCTGTTTATGGATACAGAGTATAAAAACAGACAAGATCAGGTGGTACAGCCGAAATTAACGTAGGTAAAGGTGCTACGGAAGGTAGAATGAGTATAGTTCGACCGGGGAGATACCACCGCCACACCTATTTCTAGCGTGAAGCAGTTCCTGCGTTTCGGTGGAAGGGTGTGGTCGCCGGTTCACTTTCATATGAGGCGACCATCTTAGTCCTCGGGAACAGCAACGCATCTGTTATTGACTTCAGATAGAACCCCTGTTCTGTATGAAGTTACTTACTGATGCCCATGGACGCCAGATGACTGCATGCTCGTTTTCTACCTAAATCTTATAATAAAAATGGTAACAGGTTTAATATTGTTAGTTACTTTGAAAAAAAAGCTATGCTAAAACGAGACCAAAGCCAGGAAACATTACTTAAAACTATTCCGACACTAAACTGTTCTTTTATCTTCACTAGCGGATAGAT
>MOOZ01000212.1:1051214-1081815 GCA_002930495.1 Cecropterus lyciades | reverse complement strand
AAAAATCCAAGATTCCAAATACAACGTTTTTAGTATTTTCACTGTCAATAATTGTTATAATACTATCAGACATGTATCCTAAATTCTGGGTAAAACATTCTAATAATTATTATATTTATACTATACAGGTAATATATTAATAATATAAATAATTTATTTGTGCGAGTTGATGGATCAATATCAACCAATTTATCATACTTAAAACACCAGAAGTACGGGAAAATATACAGTTTATTTTATTGTTAGAGTGTACGAATTACATAGCGATACGTAGGGAGATATACCAAACAACAATATATTAGGATATTACTTTAACCAAAATCGTGTACGATAGCTTCGATCAGTAATAACAAAGAGCATTTAACAATTTTGTATGGGATCAGGCAAACCTACAAATTAAGCAAAAACTTTATTTCGGCGGCCATTGGTGAAATGTTTCGATCGACGGAATACGTGATTACAATTAAAATTAATTCGGTCATGAAACATCTTAAATGATATGCTTTCTGAGTTTCTGACATTTGAGTTTATTTGAAATTCGTGATCAACAAAAGTAACAATTGTTAAATAAAGTATAATTTTTTTACGGGTTTATTTTTTTGAGCCACCGATTAACACATAAGTACTATATTACTAACTGCCGATTTTTTTTTCAAAATCGCGGAAGAGGTATCCCAATGTAGCAAATTAGTTTTCATAAGTGAACGTATGATATTTTAAACCGCATGAGTAAAACCTTGTCTGTAGTCTCTGGTCGTCTTTCTACTAAACCACTCTCCTGGTAATTTGTACAGAAATAGCTGACTGAAGTTATTCTACGCTTTCACTTAAATGTAAGTAAATCAATTCTCAGCAGTACTGTGTATATGGGTTGCAGCCATATATATATACCTAAAAAGTAATTATTATGGACTATAACAAGAAGAGCAACACAACCTTGCTTTCAAAAGGCAAACACTTTTAATTATTTATATCAGTTTATTTCAAACACAAAATCGAAAGACTTGATAGTTAATCGTACCCAAATGCATTCGGAAATCTTGAGTATTCCCAAACCATCCATAAAGTTAGTTCTGACAACATTAAACAAAACATAAAAAACATTACTAACAGCAATTCACTTCTTAAAGTTTCCCTAGAATCTACTCATAATACTTAGATTCCACTGCGTACATGTTGAACATCCGACACTGGATTCCATCACAGAGATTTCATTACCTATCGTTTAAGGGTTATCCAAATTAGAAATATACTAATTCTGGTATCTATTTTCTAGCAATGTAGATTAATGCATGATTTCATGTCTAAAATTAAAAAAGGCCATACACTACATCTTGTGCTTGCCAAATATACCTTATTTGGAGTTATTGTTTAACCTTTTCGCTTTCATTCATCATCTGTCATAGATCCATGCGATACTTTGTACAAACTGACATAACAAGGTATTTTTAAACATAGCACAATATATGGACCTGTGTTAATGATAACAGTCCACTGTGACTAAACTTGAACATTGATGTTAATAGATGCAATATTTATACTTGGCTGCTTAAATAACATTTTGTAAAAACTGTATGACACTATCAATTACTCCTTATCTAGTTCTGTGTTACACCAAATCCCCTTAAAACGTATTATGCAAAGTATAACCATTTTGCAAGGTGCAAAACTGTGACCCATATTTAAATGAAAATTTGAAACTGACGCTAAACTTAAAAATTAATAAACATTAGTATCAACTTATGAAATTTATTTAACTATTATTTATTCATCAATTATTTAAGTGAACTGTTACCATTTATGTGTCCTTTGTTCACTACACCTATATTTTAATCTTGCATCTCTTCCGGCAGCTCGTGTGGGTTTATTATTCCTGGTACCGACAACTGAACCCTCCTCTTCTCTTCCTGTGCTTGGCGAAGTGCAAACAACCGTTCTTCAAGATACAGATCACTATCATTTTCTCCAGTATATTCCTGTAAAAAAATATTTGTAGTAAATGTGTTGAAGACACATTTTGTCACAGTACACACCGTTTGTCGTAATAAAGTGGAATTAGTCATAGATGTGGTAGAGTTCTAAGAGTCGAAATCCTTCTTCTTTTATAAAGTCGGTTAATAATTGAATTCTAAGGCGTAAAATATTATGGTGTGCGCATTTTGTTACTTTCCTTGACTTACAATAAGTATAAAAATAAAAAAAATTAATGTGATCGTACCAATCACTCATTTTCAGTGATATTCCACACGAAGGATAACCTTAAAAAACTAAAGAAAATTTCAAAATTGTGTGGGAATCACAACATATGAGTGAAGATCGAAGGATTTTTTAGAACACTTAGCCAACAGGAACTTTAACTTGAGTCAAGTGCCCTCGCATTGATAAAACCTGGATGTACTGCCACACACCCGAAACCAGTGTCTTTAGTACGAGTTTATTATGTCCCCTAATTAAAGTTATTGTTTATGTTTTCGCCCATCATTTTACAACACATTGTTTTAGTTTTCATTTTCACCCATACCTTATGGGTGAAAATGAAAAATAAAACATAGTGCACATTATAATGTAAGGGAAAAAATATAAACAATGATTCTTTGACGAAGCAAAATAAACTCGTACTTAGGGTACATAGATTGGCTTCACATTGGAAGTGTATTTGTAAATAATTTCACCAAAAATAAACAAGCCTAAAAATGTTTGCTGCGTTCATAGGAGGGATGGGCTATTATGCAACAACTGTTCTATAAAACAAGCTGTTTAAAAATGACCTTGGAAGAGACCGCCAGAAACGGTATGGGCCTACTACTTCTCTCAATGGTTTGTCTAATGAAACCATGATGTCGAATGTCAGACTATTCTAAACAGTAAAAAAGAAATAGGTTCCTCTATAAGTTGCTACTTTAATTACGGCTATGAAAAGAAAAACACTTTCGCACTAACGAGAATAGTGAACTGAAAAGGAAATCTCATTTATTTAAAAAAAATAAGATATAAAAAAAAATGGAGAAAAAAGGGTCAAGTGCAAGACAAACTGTAGCACTGAGGGTACTATCTACTTACTAATTTAAATAAGTAAATACTGTCTTATGTATTTACCAAAAATATCCATGGTTACCATAACTGATAATTCTAGTATGTGCTAGTAGTATAGAAAGTGTTGTTTGTATTATAAGGCACTGTAGTAGGTAATACTCATGCAAAAATAAATGTTACTACGCCATTATCAGCAATAGTAATGTGGATTGTTGTTTGTAAATACTCTTAATATTGAATCTTTTTTGTTAATATTAAACATACATTTTTAAGTCACACAAAATGACTATTATCCATTATTTGGTGAATAGATTTGTAACCAGTATGTTTTAAGAGACTATAAAATTATGACAGTGAAGACTGACAGTCGAACTTACACCCTGAAAGACAATTTCACTTGATGTTTGCCCCTAGTGGTCATCCATCCAACTTCTGATCCAATCCATTTGATCCAATTGCAACCAATGTTGCTTAACTATATGGACCCGGAGAGATCTTCATAAGACATGGAGATTTATGCATGTGTATATAGAGACATTTCTATACAGGTGTTTCTAATCTATCTGGAGTCCTAGCATTATTACCAAATTATAGAATATATGAAAAATAATACATACCCTTATCTGAACTAAGAAGTCTCTGAGATGATCCTTGAATGCAGGTATATCTTGGTCCAAATTAAACAATCCTTGCACAGTAATCTTTATTTGATTGTCTGTCAAATGTGGGAATGCTGTTTTCAAAAGATTTGCCACATATTCCTGTAAATTTAACAATGATCATTAAGAAATGTATTAGAAAACTATAATATACACTTCAATAACCAATCATTTTATTAGGTGTTCAAATAAATACCTGTATATAAACAACATTATCAGGTGTGGGGCCCAATGGTACTGTAACACGGCCAGCTTCTACCAACGAGAATATATATGCTAGAATAGTAGCATGCATTGTAAGTCCTGCACCGTGAGATGTATCTGTTACTACACTGAACACATGCTCCAGTATATCACACAAGTAAGTTTGATAGAAACTCTGTGCTGCTTGTGGATGTTGCTCTACATTTTGCAATAATCGATATAATATTTGGAGTCCTGTGTCAGCTACATTTCTCATTGTATGTTTAAATGCCCAGATTATGGAATCCAGCACCAATTTAAACTGTGCTGGTGGTATACTCAGGAATGCTTTGAAACAATGTGTATTAACTGCTTGTAATAATAAGAAAAATTCTGTCCTATGCTCTGGATATTCTTCAAAGTCTTTGTTGATCATTTCCAAAGTGCACTCAAATACTGCATCAAAAATTTTAGGCACCTCAGATGTTATGTGTCCTCCCAATTTGTAAACAATTGCAGCCATGCAGGATAAAA
This sequence comes from Cecropterus lyciades, assembly GCA_002930495.1. NCBI lineage: Eukaryota > Metazoa > Arthropoda > Insecta > Lepidoptera > Hesperiidae > Cecropterus > Cecropterus lyciades. Next base: position 1,077,406 of record MOOZ01000212.1, on the reverse strand, counting down.
CTTCAGGCTCTCTTGCATCAGGCACAGTAGTCCTTTGGTAATCCAAAAGAACAGCGTCCAAGAGGGGAGGAATGAAATTCTCTAACACCATGCTATTGTCAGTGGAGCGAGATACCCAACTTGCAATCAATTTCAAGGTCTCTTTCTTTATGATCCTCATGTTCTTGATAAGTGGCTGTTTGGTCACAACAACACCATTTAAAGCAATAGCTTGACTGATGTTTTCCGACATAACTTTGTAAACATTTAACATATCCAAGTATATCCTACCAAGCTGTACCACATATGGATGTCCCAGTGCTCGGCATGCACGCACATTCGTCTTAAGAATGCTCACAAGCTGTTTGACAGCTTCTGGATCTTTTAAAATATCCACATTATGGGATGCTTGAGAGATAATATCATCCCACACTTGATTGGGGAGCAGCATGTATTTCTCAATCAGTTGTTCCTGAGCCACTTGATCTACCTGTGCACTTATCATGTAACCCACGGCTTCATAGAAGGTATGTACTTGTAAAGTTTGTAAATCACAAATTATAGAACTGATTGTACTGAGGATTTCTTCGATGAATGGACAAGCTTCACCAACTTGCGTGGTAACAAAGTGTCGACGGCATTTTAGTGCAATTTTAATAAAGGTATCACAAGCCATGTCCTGAACACCATCATGAGTTTCATGCATGAACTCAAACAATTTATTGACAACTGTTTTCAAGAACTTCCAGTGAGCGCGTAGAAAGCGAGGATACTGACCCACAACATACATGATGTTACTTGCAATGATAGCCTTATTGTCTTTACCTTTCTTTTGTTCACATAGTCCCAAAAGTTCCTTAATGACAACAACTAAAAAACGTTTCTCATCTTCCTCCATCATAGCTCCCGAAGTTGATCCAATTGCCCAACAGAGAGTATTTAGATTTTTCCATGACCACTCAGTGCCATTGACTTGATTTTGCAACTTTTCTGTCATAATCCGTTCAGTATCATGATAATCTAAGTGAGTCAGATATACCAGAGTTTCTCTCATGTTTTTATACAAATTGATTGAATCTGTATCTTTCATAAATTCTCGGACAGCTTCACCATTTTCATTCTCAACCACAAGCACTTCTTCTGGCTTTGCCATTCTAGATATCATGATGTAACGGACACTGCTCAACACATCAGCATACAAAGCTTTCCTTCCCACACTTTTGCCGTGACTGTATAAGGCAGCAGAGTTTGAACATGGTGCAATCTTATACAAATCAGCTGCCAAGGCATTCCAAAACTCTAAGCATATCTTAAATATCTCTACTTCTTCTACTTCCGATATTAGTACAAGGTAGCGGAGAGCATTCATTAGTGTGTTATTAAGCCCTCTCCGTTCAATAAGCTGGCCATGTTCCTTCAAGTAAGTACACAGGAATAATGCTAAATTTTGTATAAACACTTGCTCCTGGTCTCTGCCAGCTGCATATGCTTCACGAATGTTAGTAGTCAGTGGAAGCATAGCTTCCAGCTGTTCCATTGTCTGGACCAGCAGCGCAACAAATTGCTCCTCATAATTGCTTACAGTCACACCGGCTATTTCCGTTAGGCAACTTAAAGTCACATTTCGGAACATGGGAACATTGAGAAATTTAAATATTAAGGTGCTAATTAATTTCATTTCAAATATGTAACCTAGTGGAATCCAGTTCAAAAATCTTAAGAGAGTGTGGAGTGTTGCATCTACAAGCGGTGCATTCTGTGAGTTCTCAAGCACAAACTGACACAGCTGAAAGATTTGACTGAACTCTGAACACATTGTGTCTTTTAAATGTTTTGCTTTAGTTTGTGTCAGTTGCCCTGTGCTGAAAACAAACACTTCCTCACTTAACAATTTTAATATGACCATATTGTTCTGGCAGAGACTCTCATTGGTCTTAGAAGCCCCAACAATGTCACTTATAAATGTCTCCCAGTTATGAGGCCATTCTCTTTTTAAGACTTGAATCAAAATCATATTCAGTTTCTTCAAATAAACTTTGTTGTTCTCCATAGTGACCGGGTCAGATGAGTTCTTAATAATAAGGCCCACAATATACTTTTTTATTCCTTCACACTGGTTCCTTGGCAATACTTTCCATCTCGTTTGGATTACCTGTTCCAGTATTTGTAAAGCATAATATTTCGTCTCCTGATTCTGTGAAAACTCCAATATAGTGTCAACTCGGGTCCAAGCATCTGGATGTTCCTTCAGTGCTGTTAATATGTCCTGAGCGATGCGCTGTTGTTCTCCCACCGAGGAATACAGGCATCCGACTATATTATCGAGTAAATTGATGTCTAATTTTTGGTTAAAATCCAAAAGTTTAGAAGCTTGTTGTTCAAGAGTTGCCATTGTGATTCTGATATACTAACTCAAAACTTGGTTCCTTTGTATAAAAATTAGACATAAATCGTCTTGATCACATTCATTCCTCACCACACGCCACACTGTAAACAAAAAATGCAAAATTATAAAAGACATGGGTACTAACCTCTTTTGCAAAGTAAATACAACTGGGTATTCAAATACATTTATACAAAGTATATCAAGCAACAACTGATGAATATTATTTAAATTATCACACGTATATCAAGAATAGTTCCATTTTTGTGGGAAAGATTTATTCGGACATCACACCCCGTACGATTACGAATGACGTTAGCGAGTAATTCTATTGTTATGTTTCAATTATATACACAACAAATTATTCATATTATGGTATCATGATCAGTTTTGCTATAGTTACATTGTGTATCTTACCTGCAAATATAAATTGCGGCGCAATCAGTCAAAATGCACTACTTCCATACACACTAGCCCGTTGTTTTCGTGAAGCTTGAAAAAGTTATTATACATGTCGTTATGTCTATGGTCATTATCCAGAAAGCACAAACAATCTGTGACAGAAATTAGATAAAATAGTCTTAGAATTAATTACCTTAATTCTAGATGAATTTTAATTTGAATTACTTTATGAATAATTACATTTGATTTCAACACACAAATTATAAATTCTTGCTTTTGCAATAAGACATAAGGCATAGAAGTTATGCATCATAGAACCTTACTTATCTATGTTTTGATAGGCACGTAGCACATTCGAGAAGGTGTTAAAATCTGATTTGAAATTAATCCAATTATATTTATTGCAATTATCTTACTGGCTGCATCCGCAATGTGACTTGCGTAAAAAAAAACATAATTATATTATATATGTAATACCCTATATTTTATACTTTCAACAATTGAAATCGATGCTTGATCAACGAATTAATATTCTTGCAAAGAGGATTTATAGGGAGTGCTTTTAGCGCATTCAAAACAAATGAAGTAAAACGTTTTGAAGTTAAACTATAAAATTCTGATCTAATAACGAAACTCGTTTTACATATTTGCTTCTTGAAGATAATTATTGCACTATGTCATAAGTTACATGCTTTTTCCGGAATAAAAAACAGGTACTGTCCTCTTAACTACCACTGTGAAAATATCATGTAGATTCCTTGCACAGTGAAATACACAATGACCTATCTCATGCGAACCGCACATTTTTTCGAAATAATATGAATCCTGTATGTGCTATTCTTCAAATTAGTTTAGCTTTTCCAGCGTGATTGAGCGACAATTCCAAAACTATTCCATTTTGAAGTGAAACATCTATAGATGAACTTAAATCTGATTGTTGGTGTAGCGATCACCACACCGTATGTATTATCGCGCCATCTGTTATACATTTTCGGAACATAGGTACATTTACAGGTATCGAACTAAGCGAGCTGTGGTGTTAGTTGGACTGAGTGCGGGGTACCTACTGTTAGTGGATGGCGTTATTTTCATTGTGCTATATATTTAGTTCCTGTCACAATCTTGTCTTTGCGTATTACTTGTATGTAAACGATGTTTCACATCTGCCAGGCATCCCGTGACGGTATTTTTTTTAATTTTGTCAGTAAATTTCATAATACTTATAAGCTCGTGTGTGATAATTAACCGAATACCTAATTAATATTAATCATTTGCTAACCCGGATAATTGCAGAGCAGTCATAGCCGAATGGTTGCAACTCGGTCTCTCAATCGAGGGTCCGAAGTTTAAATCCCAGGCCACACAACTGATTTATGTAAAATGATGTGCGTATTAGATATAAATTATCACTGCTTTTCGGTGAAGGAAAATATAATGAGAAAACCTACACACCTGAGAGTTCTTTAAAACAAGTTCTCAAAGGTGTTTGAAGTCTACCAAATCGCACTTTGTCAGCGCGGTGGGCTATCGTCTGAAACTCTCTCGATCCGAGAGAAAACCCGTGCCCAGCAGTGTAGCCTGTTCCTAATTGGAATGATAATATTGTTTATTCGTTTCTTAACATATTTCTCGTAACGTCTAACTATCTGATGATCAAATGTTTACAAATGTAATTATTAACATTTTTATTACATTCCTTTTTGGAATAAGGTAATAAAGGAAAAAGCTCAAGTTAGGCAGTAAATAAAAATAATCATGTTTAAATACCAAGTTTTAAAAATAAATAATCTACGCATGAAGTATTTGACATTGACAGTATTGTCACTAGATATTGTCAAATCGACGTTCTAGTTTCTTGATACTAGGGTAATAGTTTTATTTAAAAAATATTTGTTGTTGTAACTTAAAACAGACTGAAATTATTTATGTAAAGTTTGTCAATTGGTATTTTTACGCATAGACCAATTAATACAAATTATGAGGCATCCAAGCCGACAAACAAGTCCGAAAAGTTTCTGAAAGTTTATCCTCAAGTTTAAATCGGCAGATAATAAAATTTGCAATATTTTTGACGAAAGCTGTGATAGATATTGTTTTATTTATCAACTTATATAAATATAATAAGCGAGTTCGATCAAATTCATAAAAATCGATTGGCGCCAATGAATAATATATTGAACGAAAATCAAAATAAACGTTACCGAAAAAAGTACAAGTATATGAAAATCAAAATAAGAAGTCTAATTATAGTAAGTTTTTTGATTAAAGAATTCAATTTTATAATGTAAGTGGGTTATGTGGTATTTTTATCCACTAACCCAGATTCCAAAAGGTACGCTACTGGAATCCTTTGAGTGAGTTGCCCTGTTAGTATGTTACCAGACGAGCATTAGTTCTCACCACACTGTTAGGTTTTATAACAGTATGCAGGCACATACTGCATCCTTCCCAGAGTCACTGGCTGAGTGGTTTGAGTTCCCACTCGTGCCACTCACAAACCATTTTTTAGTGGCTTCTTATAACAGGCAAGGGATACTGTGGCAGTATTCTTTGATCTGGAACCAAAGGGGCAAACATATATTCAATATTAACATGACAACATCTAATTAATTTGTGTTTAATTTATTTTGTGACTTTTTTTTTAATACATCATTTTGTTAACTAATATTAAGTTTTTATTAATAAAAACAGTAAAAAAAATTAGTAAATGACTAGAAAAATGTTTTTAGGAGAATGCCGCTCTTTGTGATGAAGTTGCCAAAATTCAAGAAAATATTTTAATTGTGAAGGACGAACGTAAGTTTCTATTGAGGAAGCTTCTTGAATATGAAAATGACATTGATACATCACAAACTTATTATAAAAATGAACCTATAGCAATAAATGGTGCAAAGTCCAAGCCAAAAAAACGAAGAAGTTTAGAGGATACGGGTAAAAGTAATGCTTGATGTGCTCGAACAAGATTATTTTCTTATATACCAATAAAATGTAACATAAGTTGTATATTCTAGTTTTTATTTTACTGCATTTTAGACAACTATGATCATTTTGTGGTGAAAGACAATATCAAAATGAAACCTATACTCCTGAGGGATCTCCATAATGTTGTTCCAGAAAACCTCTGTAACTCGAAAAATTCTTGTATTATTTATTTAGTATCACACACATATCTCTATAACATCCTATGAACAGTTCTCATAATATAGTTCCCAAAGAATATAACATTTAGCAATTTCTGATATTACTCAGAAATAAAATTGTCCTAGTGTTTATTTTTAATATTTGATTACAAACTTGTTTAGCCAACAGTAAAAAGGACCGTAGCTGTACCTTTATCTTTTTTATTATACCTTTTGATTTAATGTGTAATTAAATCTATGTATCTCTTAATAACAAGTCTATGACCATTTTTGCTAAGCAATTACATGCATAATTGTTAAGAACAAAATTTAAATGGATCCTCTAATCCGAAGGCTGTGAAATTTCAGTGTATTGTAGGCAAAGGTGAGATTTGGTTTGCCACTAATGCTAATGCTTGTAGTGTATTGTGGCACTCTGGTAAGAAGTTTAATTAATACAGAAACTGTGCTCATAAGCCTTGGGATCTTTTTTAACTGACTTCTCAAAGGAAAGAGATTATCTATTTGTCACATATTTTGTTACATTACTGAGATGAGTACCTCCCTACAACCAGGGGAGAAGAACTGTGTATTCTATAAAAAAAAACTATTGAATTTATCACAAATATATTTTTAATCCATGAATATTAACTTTAATTACTATTCATCAATGTCAACTTCATCAGCAAATGATAGTAGTTGCGTTTTATTTTTGACTTCTTTATGCTCTCCCTTTTTACTTTGCTTCTTTTTACTAGATGAAGTATTTTCTTTTGATTTTGACTTAAATATAACTTTTTGACTTAAATCTGCCTTCGCTTCGGACTCCTCTTTCTTCAATCTGTCTATTTCAATTTTTGCTTCCTCTGCAGTTAAATCTCCTTGCTTAAGAACAACTACTTGTGGCTGTTCGGAATCAGTGTCTTCCACAAAATCTTCCTCTGCATTTTCAAGTTCATCAAATTTGTGATTTCTATCATCATATCCAGCTTGTTTCTTTAGAACCTTCAAAAAAGGAGGATCTTCTGGTTTTAAATAGCTAATATTTCGTTTTCTGTTCATTTGTACATCAGGTTATATCTGCGAAAATGTTTAAGCATTTAAATAATGTGTTTATAAAAAAATTGTTCGTCCTAGTCCTAAAAAAACGTAATTTAATTGCAAATAATAAAAAATACTATAATGTTAGGTTAGGTTATAAGTGCGTCTCGTGAAGTGGGACGTGAAGAGCAATGGAAATGGTAAATTTTGCCGCCCAGTACCACTACAACTACACACTCAAAACAAAATATTTAGCAAAACTTTATATACGTATGACAAATCATTATTCACCGTTCCAAAGATATAAAATCCACTTTTCTGGTATTTCGAAATGCGATATCATTAATTAACCTAATAATTACGAATAAAACATACATAACAATACTGAATAGTACGAAATATTTTTGATTACAAGGCTATGAAAATTCAATAATATTCGATTCCTTCCTACATAGTACAAGTACATTACACTTTTATATATTTTTTTTATTTCACAATACGACTCAGTCTAGGATCATTCTATCCAATGCTGTGTTGCTAACTCAAAAAAATCGAATGCCGCATCCGCACGCTTGCCAAGCCTCAACAAGCCTGCACAAATTCAAACGTGTGGCTTGTATATGCTTGCGAACGCTTGGAGCTGATCCGATCAGGTGTCGGTTTTTTGCCGCAAGTCAAAGGAAATTTGCCGCAAGCGCTTGGAAGCGTCCACACGTTTGCGCTCACTCAGTCTCGTTTGTGTACTCATCTATGGTAGCGTTAGCTCGACTTATGTAAAAATGAGTGACTGGTAAAGTTACTAAAACATCTTAAACGTTTTGAAATACCCAGGAAATGCATTCTAAATAGCATTCGCGCGTGACTTTGCTCTCCTACAATCGAGTTTAAGTAGGACTACTTTATATAGTCTAGCTGGACAGCTACGTCGATTCTAGGGTTATAACGAAAGCCGTCTTAGCGGAGGCGGATGCGGCAGTTTAGGGGTTCACCTCACCATCACCGGGTGCGGAGGTTAACAGAGGTGGAGGTGAACTTTATATTCTATAGTTCTTATTAAAAGTCAAATAATTACTAATAATCAAAATTAAGAAGAGAAAAATTATATTCACGAACAATAGCATTAGACTTGATGGCTCTGATAATTAAGTGCGAAAAATGCGTAAGTGGGAGAAAAAACTTTATATTTGATGATATATCTCTATCACAATAAAGATATTCATCTAGTTGCATCATGTATCTGAGCGACCACATCGCCTAGCGTCCCTCCTTACGCGTTGTATGTCAAGATCAATGTAAATAAACCTCCGTTATAGCCTAGCAGATGCGGAAGCGGAGGTTCGATTTTTATCGTAAATTTAGCGGAGGCGGAGTTTCGTTACAACTCTAGTTTGGAGTTTGCGGCAAGTGGCAAGCGTGAGGACGCGGCATCAGATTACAAGAATGCATTCTTTGAGCAGCCTCGGACATTAGCTGACTTTAAGTATCCGACCAAAATTTGATTTTTGGTCGAAGCTGAAGCTGATTATTCGGTTATCGTCACAACCTTCGGCCGAAGTCGAGGCCAAATGTGTAAAAATCATAAGAAAATCAGTTCCAAATTGTCTAAAAATAATTAATACACCAATAATAATTGAAAAACTCGTATATAAATGCTAATATTTTTTATGTATATACAACGTCGGGAGGTAATTAAATTTAATTGTGCAACTTGTCAAGAACGATAACGTTTGGAAATAATGTGAATTTCAAACACAACTGGCAAAAGCAACCCACTCTGAAATGTGCGCTTACCTCTGCGCTTTACCATACCAATTTGTCCAATTATTTCGTTTGTTAGAAACTTTCAGATTCGGCCAGAACTTCGGCTAATTTTGACCGAAGCGGAAGGTTTTGCCAAAGGTGGTTTTTGGCCGAAGGTGGCCGAAGCCGAAGCTTCGCATATTATACATATGTATATTATACATATTTATATATATATATATATATTATAAAGCTGTCGTATACAGTAGACAAACACAACTTATTATCTCGTAAAATTGATCCATTGATTATATTACTAATAACATTATTGCGAAATAAAAATTTCTTTTGAACGAAAATGTTTATCTAGTTTTTCATGTTCTTAAGTTTGTTTTGAATAATTTATAGCCATAATACCTTTGTGCTTCGCGCCATGATGCTATTTAAGAAAAAAGTCCGCCATTTACCGGCGTGTTGTCGCTAAAACAAATAAACAATTTGAATTAAATAGTTTGTTGTTTAATACCTACTTAAAATGTGAAACAAAAATAATGTCTGGATTAACAGAATTAAAACATTTTTTTCCTATTGACAGTATTCAAAAGGTATGTGATCTATTCGAAGAGCAATTGCGCAGTGAGAAGGAACCAGATTTGGCTTTATTTTCGATAATCATCGGAGCTGTCGAAAATAATTTGACCAATGTAAAAAGTAGCGAGAAAGATGTGAATCTTGCGACAAATAAATTTGTGAAAATGAAATTTCCATCTATAGAATGGGACGAGGTGAGATCCCTTTACGACCGGTTCGCGTCACTGATGCGTGGAGGTATAGACGCTAAGCTCATTGCAGGTGAATATGCTACACGCGATTTAATAAAAAGGGTCGCTGATGTCGTGTGGAATTCTTTGACGCGAAGTTATTACAAGGATCGTGCCCATCTTCAGTCTATATACAGCTTCTTAACTGGTAATAAGCTTGATTGTTTTGGAGTAGCCTTCGCAGTAACAGCTGGATGTCAAGTTCTGGGCAAATGTGATGTTCACTTGGCGTTGTCGGAAGATCATGCTTGGGTTGTGTTTGGAAAAGAAGGAACAGAAACAGCAGAAGTTAGTTGTTATATATATTTTTGATAATATCGATTATAGGAGTACGAGAAGCATACAATCAGCCAATCATGCATAGTAAGTAGTCACTGCCGATCAAAAACCATTCGTAATCACACTCAGATATGATTTGAGTCTTACCTGAAGTGGCTACCACTGAGGAATAAGTCTGAACGTGTCTGATAAGTATGTCTCTATATATTTATTTTGTGGTTTCTCACATTGCCACAATAAAGAAATTAATTATTTATTTCAATATGTTACTGTTATATGATAAAATTCATGATATTATTTGCTAATATTGACGTGGTTATTATTCAAAATATTTGGTATATTTTTAATACAAGTAACATAATAGATTTCAATTTATTAGGTTACTTGGCATGGGAAAGGAAATGAAGACAAGCGAGGTCGGGCAGTTGGCGATGGAGTATTAGCACATTCATGGCTCTATGTTGCTGGTAAGCCTGTGGTGTGCACCAGAGTAATGGAACTGGCAGCTTTGGTGTCATCAATCAACCCAACATTGACACCAACTATAGATGTGCATGAAGTTGCACAAATGCAACATAAACTTCTTTGGCTCCTATATGATAATGGTAAATGGCAAAGCTATGTAATTCTAATACAAAGACTAATATAATGTAAATTTTTTTACTGTGAATTTTAGACTAATATTATTGTGAAATTTGTACATTTTAATATTTAACGGGTACTAAAATATCACATGTTCTATATTGACTGTAGCATAAGCTACTATTCTCATTAAAATTTAATTTTTATTAATATTGGTCACATTATAAAACCACTATTTATCTCACTGCTGGGAAATGATCTTATAACTGGACTTTAACATGTTCCATTTAAACTGATGGATTGTTAGTGACAAAGTAATTTTGGGTGGATGGCTTAACATGCCCTATGAGACATGTAGGTATGCATGAAATTTTACTCACTTATCCAATTATAGAAGTTTTCCTATGCCTGATGTTGCTGAACTATGTAAAGTAATTAAGATTTATTAAGATCAACAAAGGTATGGGGCATCTTTTAATTGAAGAATACCTTGTGATATAGTGATAAATCCAGGTAGAGGAGCTAAGCCTCGTCCAATATCTGCGCCTTAGCAACAAAATTTTAGAAATAGGACTTCTTAAGCCAACTTGTATATTCCTTCTTGTAGGACATTTTTTTGTCAAGTAAAAATAAAAATCCTGGATCGCCAATCATATTCATTAAATTATTTACTTAAAGTAATTTCATATTCAATGCGTTCACATAATCTTACTATTGCTGCAGGTCATTTAGATGCATATCCAATGGCATTAGGCAACCTTGGAGATCTGGATGAATATATGAAGATATCAAATATCACTGAGGATATTGATAAGAATCTTTTTAAAGACGAAATTGCAAATACTCAGAGTAGTACACAGAGGCCAGATTCTGCAGCTCTCTATGCGCAGGCAATAAGATCTTCTCGCACTTTCTATGAGGATAGACATGTGTACCCATATACTTTCCAAGGGGGATATTATCATCGGCATAAAATGTACAAGGAAGCTTTTCATGCGTGGGCATGTGCTGGGGACGTTATTCGGCAGTTTGTATTTCTTATATATTAAGTAGATATACATAATATTCTATATCCAGAAGAATGATGTTAGCAGAAAAATTTACTGAAGTAAAAAACCTTCTTTGGGCATGTTAAAGTGGAAAAAGATTTGACTATGTTATCATAAAAAACTAAAAGATTGTAATTATATTTCCTGGCAATCGCTGTATGGTAATTAATATTTAAGTAGTGATTTCTTGTGATAAAATATGCAAAGTGTTTTAGTTTCTAAGAGATAAATAATAAAACCACAAATTATACAAAAGATTTATTTACTTCTTCATACTTCTACATAATTGAGAAGTGTTAGTTCATTCCAACATTTTGTTTTTGATATCAATTTAAATAGCAAAGTTAATTTTTTTTTCAGTTACAATTATTCTCGTGATGATGAGGAAATATACAAAGAATTTTCAGAAATTGCAAATGAACTAATACCACAGCTGATGAAAGCAGAGAGTTCTGGACATTCTGCAAGATCTATTCTAAAAGATCCAGAATGTTTCGCATCATTACTTAGGTAATTGAAAGTACCTAAATTAATTTTAAAATGTGTTAAAAACAACCAGGTAAAGAATTTACATCGCGTTTCTTTTACGCCATATATTGATTACTTTTATACTCACTTATAGTTCGGTTTATATTCATGGTATTACAGTTAATTTTGTTACTACATGTCAAATATAAATATATATTTGGAATATGCTTTGCCCAATATAGAACAGATGTTCATAGAATGTTTCATTTCAGGTTTTACGATGGTATATGTAAGTGGGAAGAAGGTAGCCAGACTCCTATTTTACATATTGGTTGGGCCAAACCTCTTGTAAGCACTATATCCAAATTTGATGCAGAGGTTCGGGCTCAAGTATTCATCATCTGCAGTCCTGAGGGTGAAAATGAAGAGGATCAAAAAATAACAGAGCCAACTGTAAGCTGTGATAAAAATGGGAGTAACAATGGTAGCGACAGGTGGAATAATAATTCAGAGAACACAGAGATGAGTGTTAGAGAGCAACTAACTGCTGCTGTTAATAGTAGACCACGGGTCACCTTATACAGTCACAAAATGGCAGCACTCAAGCCTTTACTTTTGGCAGAAAGATTAAATACTCATGCTTTACAACTCCAATTAACTGCCCAAAGTCAACTCCAACGACCTCAAGCTCCAAAAAAAAAACGTGACGAAGACGAAAATATACCTTCAGGACCGACGGCACGTGCTAAGCGCGCCCGTCGAGAGCGTTGATCTACCTACAAGATCCATCCATCTTAACTCACTGGCTTTTGACCTTTACATAGTTGTTGAAGACTGGTAGATAATCAATGGAATAGGTTAATTCATCAGGGGTGTGAACTAGTTTACAGACTAAACGCATTTTAATAGCATTTACGACACTTCATAGTCTACATATTTTAAGTGCATCTGCATTCCATTTATCTTCTTAGTATGAAAACTTCTACGGCGATGGTAATTGGTTTTAGTCGGGGATCCGTGGTCCATTTTTACCACTATCAAGCAAATTTTTTGAGAGAAGCTTTATTCCAATGAGACGCCCAACTTCTTTTTTGAGAACAATTTTTGATGGTAATAGCAGGGGATATGTTAATTTGGCTCAAAAATGTTTCCTAACTGGTTCTTTTTCGGTAAATGTTAAGGTATCTATCTAAGTTTTTCGAAAAAATATTAGTCCTACAAAATGTATGGTTTTATCAAACAGTCCCCTTGTTGCAACGTGCGTCAATAACGAGGTCATAAAAATAATTACTAACCAGCTGATTTTTTTTCACGCAATTATGAATGGTTAAATTAACATAAGTATTTTGTTCCTGCTACCTTATTTAACTACCACAATCGAGAATTGTTGACAGAAAAGAAGTTAGGCGTCTTATCGAAATAAAGCCATCCTGGAAAAAATTGTAAGTATTAGCTTGATAGTAATAAGTGGTAAAAATGTACAGTGGATCCCAGACTATTTCTGACATATCAATGATATTTGTATTGTACGTTCTGGATATGAGTAGGACATAGTTAGCCATTCAAGCTAAATGCAAGTAAATTACAATTAAGTAAATTATAGAGTGCCATTTGTCAGCTATCGCTTGAAGAGGCTTTACCTATTATAAAAATTAGACAAAGAGCCATTCCGTTGTCATGAAACAAAACATATGTTCAACTTTTATCTGAATTCAAGTTTACTTCACTCTGTAAACAAAATTATCTAAATGATGGTTTTACTTGACGCCATGCCAAGATATAGCATGTTCGCTACTTTTTGGCTATATATGTATTGTTCATCTATAGACTTAGATACTGTATAACAGTGTAGTGTTGTAAATATTTTCACTTAGTGGCAATTTCAATATTTTTAAATAAGAAAAATGTACAAATGAATGGATTATTTCCTGAAAGGATTTTGCGGATCATAGTAGCTGAGAGTGCTATGAGTTATTTAGATGTAAATATGATACCTGAACTATAATAAAATGTTTCTAAATATTCTGCTGCAAATAAATACTTAATTAGTAGTGACTTTAGTTTTCCATAAGACCAATTGATTTGGGTTTGTTCTCATTATCTCCTTTGGAGGAACCCATGTATCTCTATAGTACCTTCAGAAAAAACCATGAAATATGTTATATCATAACATTGTGAGATTGACTTTGCAATAAATAATACAATTTGTATTGGATTGTAATGATAAAATGGCATTAAGAGATCCTAATTTCGTTTTATGAGGACAAGAATAGTTTTTTTCATTTTTTTTTGTATCCATCTCTGTAAATGACTACTTACTTTATGATTTTAATATGTTATGTAACATATTGAAATGCATCAATTCCGCGATAATAGTAGTCTAAAATCATATATTACTTTATGATGTTTTATACCCTCAAGAAACAAGTAGATATCAGGAAAACCTTTAATTTAGCAGTATTTTAATTATAGAAAATACGTGACTAGTTCGTAAATCCTTTACATCAAAAGATTCATAAGGAAACTAGGGCCCTTGTGAACAGATGAAGATCTTTGCATTTCTTTACAATGTAGTTGTCCGGTTTTTATTTTGAATATGGATAATTGCAATAAGAATTAACCCAACGCCGTATTTAGATATCAGGCAAAATCATAACAACAAAATTTATAATTTTCGAACATTTCATAACATTACCTAACGGCTCATCGGAAGTATATTATGAAATTAAATTTTGAGTCCATCATTATTTATATAATACATTTTTCAAAAATTTGAAGTCTAACTCGGCTAAGGTTAAGTCGTATTTTTAAATTTGAGGTGTAGGTACATTTATCAGTTCTAAAAATGTTATTAAATTCTCTATACAATATCTGTAGAAATAATATTTTTAACGAGAATTCGTTTCAACGGTTTATTGTAGCGAAAAATGATTACAAAATGAAATCGTCAAAATAGAAATACATATAAAAGATAATTTCGTAAATTGCAATTATTTTTACTTTTTTTTCCAATTCCAATCCTTCCAAAACAAAATTTCATCTTCGACACACATTAATCTAATTTTGTTTGTGGTAAGAGAGATGCTCTTATCACGACAAACCAATGATTATATCGATCGGTTGTTGTCTCAGCTGCTCATTCCTTTGGCTTCACTGCTGTGCTTGCTCAGTCTGCGTCACAGTAGCCGTGAGTTTTCTCGTGATCACTTCTGTGCTTACCTAGTGTGCGTCACAGTAGCCATGTATTTTCTCGGGATCACCTGTGCATTCCTAGTCAACGTCACAGTAGCCATGTGTTTTTTCGGGATCATCTGTGTTTGCCCAGTCTGCGTCATAGTAGCCATGAGTTTTTTCGTGATCACTTCTGTGGTTGCCCAGTCTGCGTCACAATAGCCATGATTTTTTACGGGATCACTTCTGTAAATGCCCACTATGCTTCACAGTTGACATTAGTTTTCTCATGATCACTTCTGTATTTGCCCAGTATGCTTCACAGTAACCATGAGTTTTGTCGGGATCACTTTGCGTTTGCCGACTGCGTCATAGTAGCCATGAGTTTTCTCTGGATTTTTATAAATAGCGCAATACACGCTTCAATGTAATCTAGAGTAGCATTTTATATTTATTTTTTATCAGACTGAAGTAGCAAACGAGCTTGCAGTCATATAGAACAGGTGTTTTATCTAGAGTTCATCACAGATGCTCGAAGACTCAGATGATCGCCTTGAATACAAGTGAGCCGGCAACAACACCCTTCCACCAAAACGCAGGAACTGTTACACGCTAGAAATAGATGTGGCGTTGGTACTTACTCGATAGAACTACACTGGTTCTACCACCTGATAATATCTTACTTCTTTCCTAATGTTAGTAGACTCAGTATTATTAGTTTCCAAAAATCACAAAACTTCTTTCCAATTGATAGAAAAAACAGAAATCTTTTATTTCAATATTATTTCCATTGTCGCTTCTTCCTATTTTTTTTTATCTCTGAACTGTACGGATATCGATTATGATCCAATTTGCTCCTCACGAAATATCACACCGCCTAGTCACATTTCAGTTCTAGGCCAAATGCATTTGGTTAAGAAGTGAAATGTGAAAACGATAACCGCGTTTGTATATGCACAACATGTTATACGTACAGTATCAACTGCAGGGTCGATATAAAAAAAATGAAAATGCAAATCACTTCGTGAAAAACTTTGTCTTTAATCCAGAAAATGCCAATATCCATTCCGATATATCTGTTTCCCGGTAGACCTGTGGATATAATGCAAAATAATAATATAGATTTTTAAGCAGAATTTGTTTAAATGGTTTATTGTAGGAAAAAGAATACAATAAATATCTTGAAATAGAAGTTCATATAAAACAGAATTTCAGATATTTTATTTGCATTTTCTGAAATACCTAGGTACAGAGTTTTACGGCAAACATTAATTGCATTTGTAAAGAGGTACCAGTCCGCCTTATTTATTAGGGTTTTTGAAATAGGTATAACTTTTCTAACTTTTAAATTTATGTGCAATTGGTCCATTGTTATCAAATGTCATGCAGCTAAGGTTATTTGGTGTATTACTGGACATGGGGTAATCGCGCATGAAATGAAACGTAGGCTCATATGGTCATATTATATCGTAAAAGTTGCATATGACGCAATTTGAGTAGTAGAGAATCAATTGCGGCAAACCCATTTTCAGAGATTTTAGGGCAAATAAAAAACGTTTATTTAAACATAAAGGCAGTTTGAAATTTTTATACTGCGCAATATTTGATAAATTTTCGTAACCGCTCATCGCTCCGGTACGTAAGATGTGCGCTATGCGTACGTATTCAATGCCACTCTGATTTTCACGAATGCTATATTACGAATTCTATATGCTAATTCAGATATATAAGTATTTTATCAACGTACTTTGAGCACGCCAGGGCGTGTTGCTGGCACCGCGATATATATTTTTTATAGTATAGAAGTAGCAAACGAGCATGCAGCCCACCTGATGATAAATGGCTACTGCCGCCTATGGACATCTGTAATCAACCCCAGATAAGATCAAAGTCTCACTTAAGGTTAGCTACAGATGCGTTGCTACCCCTGAAGGCTAAGATTGAATGCCTTGGAAAAGTATGTCCAGTCCAGTTACCACACCCTTCTGACCCAAATACTACAATGCATAACACTGTTGTTATTAGGCAGAAACAGATGTGGCGGTGGTGCTGCCGGAGTCGAACTACAAAGAGTTCTACTACCTTCAAATAACAATCACAGTAACAAGAATACGCAAGTGGCACTGAACGTGTTAAGAAATCCGGGTAATCCTTGTACTTGTTTTAGTCTATTCAATAATTCCCAAAGAAAATGTTATTTAAAAAAGGTAACTTGTTACTTATTATCTGACTACTCAGTTTTACGAGCTAAAATGCATAGAGTTATTGTACATGGAGACATACGACTGCTTGCAATTTGGCGTTCGCTGGAAACCCTTGGATGCGCCCCAAAATATAGACAACAAACGGATCGGTGGCAGACGCATCGGCCGACGTTAAATACCTATCACAGTCGAGCAATTCACTCTGTCTACATGACGGTAGATGTATTCGTAATTGATATCTGCAGACGCATCTCTCTACGAGTAGAGGAGACATAAGCGGAAACGTCCGACGGTAAGAAAGAGACATAATATTGTGGTACCGTATTTGTCTCTCTCAATATATAATATTTCGTCAAATTCTAAAATCCTGAATAGGGCTTTACTTTTTTATAAGATACAGCCGTGTGCACCGACAGCCCCATCCAATTTTTTTCAGTTTAATAAGTACATACATTATTCCAGACGATTACTATTGGCATTACTCTATCTCTCTGTCAAATTTCATCCAGTACCGTTCGACCGCTCTGAGGTGATAGAGTAACAAATATCCATTTATCCTCAGAAAATTTCGCTTTTATAACAATGTAATGTAAGTCAAAAGTAAGATGTGCAAGACGGATGTCAATGTATGTTACTTCTAGTTGTCCAATTGGTTTATTTTTTACGCAGTTAGTTAAAAATATCAACTATTAAGCAATGACTTATATTCCTAACTAATCCTCAAAAACTAAAATATATTATCACGTCACATGGTACATCATAATACCAGCATTTTTTTGTTCTCTTCTGTTCTTTTTTGTTCTTTTTATTTTTTGTTTTAATGTGATAAAAAAGCCTACACACTAACCAAAAATTTAAAACGAATACCGATAGAATGCGGCTCGGGTTATATATACGTGTGGCCACGTTCGAAAGCGTACAGGCTAAGATGAACTCTATTTAATACAATTGATCATATTGGAAATTCTTTATTTATGAAAATATCAATGTGTAATCTTTCTACTGAAGTAGCTTTACAAATTATAACATACTTAGTTTCAACTAAACAGTTACTTATCAATATTTTTATCCAACAAATAACAAATACATTGTATTTTCAAATTGACACAACTTTTTTATTTATGAACCGACCGATGAATATAAAAAAATATAAGTTAAAAAATGTTAAATGAAGCTTAATGTTAAGTGATAACAATACATCAGTGAAAATTGGATTGTAACCGAATTAGCCGTTCCTAAGATTAGCGTGCACAAATGCACAGACAAACAGAAAAGAAAAATAAAAATCATGTTTTTGGGTTTTATTCATCAATAAAGACTCCTAAAAATGGTTTCTCCTAAATATCTTCCATGTACAGGAATCGATCTCCTACAGATTTATTATAGTATAGATTAGTTCTAAAGGAATGTATTCCATTCGAACTATGATTCGAGAAATTTTAAATGGAAAATCGATTTAAAATTTTATGTCACATTGATCTCTTAAATCGGTTAAATAGATAAATTCAAAGTATTTTCTAGACTCTGATGAATTACGTTAGTGAGACCAAAGTAAATAAATCTAAATCAACGTGTTTATTTCATTATTTTGGAATCGGAGGAAATCGAAAAGATATCCCTTATATTCTGGGAAAAATATCGGATTATGTGACATTTCTATCCAGTAAAACCCTTCGTCGGCCCCACATCGCATTTATGGATAGCTAGGATCTCGAAACTAACGCGTCGAGGCGGTGTTTCAAAATATACCACTATTATTTGAGTGTGGCCATCATTTACAAGACTATACAATACACAATCTGTGACGGATGACGTATGACGTTTACGATTTATGAAAGAAAGGCAAAGAAATATTATTTTTTTATCAATAATTTGTTTGATGATGTCGTTGACGAAATTTTATTTTCGTATTTTGATTGTGAAGTTTTAAGAAAAAATTGCCGCGCCGTAGATGATATGATTAATTTTAACGTTCATTTGGCGGTTGAATGTATAAAGACTATTTGTGATAATACTCGATGTGTAACTTGGTGAGTTGTTTATGCATTGCCTTAAGTCAAATTAATATTTTATTTAGCGGGCGAAGCGATTTAGGGGCGAAGGAAGTTTTACCCCAGGATCTGCTTATTACTACGGTTTGCAATTCCTACGGTTCTTTGCAAAAGACGATCTATTAGTTATCTAATTATCTATACTATTGTCTTAAAACAGTAACAGTTCGTATTTTTGTTTGTTTTCTTTTTTTAACCTATTTCTGGCTGCAGTGGTACCACTGCCATAACTATTTCGGCTGTCTAAACGCCAGTATGTATGCAAATGGCTTCATAAACATTACAATTTAATCCTTAAGGATAGCAGTACATTCCTATTTTCTCAGATAAGATTCCTATTGTGAGTTTTGTTAAATATAAGTGTGGGACTACTTAACATCTGGTGGACAGTATGGTATATTCAATATTTGTTACTTATAATAATAACTTAATTAATTTCTTTTCAGTGATAAATTAAGCGGTCAGTTTGTGAGATTTCCATGTGGACATTCAGTCTGTGATCATTGTGCAGAAGAGGCAGGAGAGTGTTTGTCCTGTGTCTCCTCCCCATCTGGTTCACACCTAGTGGATCATCCACAAAGTGGCCGACTCAACAACGTTTCTGCTCTGTTAAGTGCTTTTCAAGATGCATTTGGCATTGATGGTAACTATTACATTTTTCAGGTTATATATTGAAGTTTTTACAAAATATTCTATTAATATATAATTAACATTATACTATTTAGTATTAGAAAACTCAGTGCAGTTGTATCATAGTAATCTAATTAAATATCACGAGGCAAAAATCACTTCATTTACTATTTTTCTTTAATAATGTTATCTGTATATAAGTTTTCTGTTTTCAGTGTACAAAAGGCAGCGGATTTCTGATCATCTAAAGTTAGAGAAACAGGTGTTTCCAGCATGTATACAAGCTCCCCAAAAATATTGTAATAAAAGAAAAAGTTTGAACATATCATTTAGAAACAAGGAAAATATAAATCAAACAATTTTTCCTGGGGAGAAGGTCATAAACACAGACACTGCTAAAATGAAAAAATCATTTCAATATGTGCAAAATTGGCTTAATCAACATGAAAATGTACAACAGAACGTTCCAAGGAAACCATTTGGAGATATCAACATAAATACTCAGTCATTACTTCATACAGGAAAGAAAAGTCTCGTGAAACACAGCAAAAGGAAAATTGATATTGCAAAAAGTTCACCTTACATAAAAAGAACTCATGTCAAATCAATTACTAAATCAACTTTATTACCTCATAATTTGGCCACAGAAGGTGTGAATAAGGATTTAGAAGAATCCAGAATACCAGAACCTGAAGTAAATAAGGAAGAGAATAAATATAAGGAATGTCCTACAGAACATAAATGTGATCGAAATGAAAGTGGTATAGTAATAGATGATGAGCCTATTGTGCTTGATGATACAGAAGAAGTTATTGATAAGGATAAATTAGCTTGGATAGCTGTTTTAGAGGCTGCTAAAAGAGATGAGTGTCAAAATAATCAGACTTTATCTGAAAGTTTATTGACACGCAGTGACAACTTTCTCATTAGTAATGAAAAGAATAAAGCAGAGCAATTACATGTATATGAATCTGATAGTACTGCAGTTAATGATATAAAGGGGGTGTTATTTTACAAAAAAAGTTTTCTATCTGACCCATGTAAGCTCTGTAGTAATTATGTAAATGACCAAATAAATGTAAACACTACTGAAGAAAAAAACAAAGATGTATCAATTGTGATCAACAATTCTACATTTGTAACAACTATAAAATTTTTGCAATGTGCTCAGTACAAAAAACAAACGTCAAGTAAAAAGTCAGCAGAGATTCAAACTGAATTACCTCAATGTGATGTCAAATATGACGATAAGAATATATCTCTACAAAAGAGAAAAAATCCAATGAATGATGACATAATACCAACCAAAATAACAAGGCGTGAAGTTGCTATTCACAGTTTAGATATATTTCCTACCACTGGAACCAAGGAACATACAAAATTAGAAAGTAATGAATGCTTAGATATTGTACAAAATAATTATAATGAGCCTAAATTCAAAAGTGTAGTAATAGAAGATTCTGATACAGACAGCAGCATAAGCAAGGATGATAATACGTACGAAGTTGTAGCAGATGTTCACAGAAGTTCCAGTGCTCCTGAGACTGTGTTAGGTTTTTTCTTAATTTTTTTTTTATAGTATCGAAGTAGCAGACGAGCATGCAGCCCACCTGATGGTAAGTGGCTATTGCCGCCCATGGACATCTGTAATCAACGCCAGGTAAGACCTAAGTCTCACCTAAGGTTAGTCAGATATACGTTTCCACCCTGAGGACTAAGATGGAATGCCTCGAAAAAGTATGCGTTCCTTACCAAACCCTTCAGACCAGAACACAACAGCGCATAACACTACATTAGGCAATATAGGTGTGGCGGTGGTGCCTCCAGTGTCGAACCACAAAGAGTTCTACCACGTTCGATATTATTTAGTTATTATTTTTATTAAAAAAATCATGGCATTCTGCTTACTTGTATAAAAAGAAAGTATAGTATTGAGTATTTTATTATTTCTATGTAATAAGATTTTGCTGACTATATTTTTTGTTTATTTGCAGAGCACATGGAATACTTACACCAATGACGTCAAAAATCAAATTAGAAAATAGATCTAATCGAGGAATAAGAGGCCATACACCCAACAGTACTGATTCTTCAGACAAAGAAAACCTAGATCCTAATAGAATTAAGAAAGCAAAATTTGGGAAGAAACAAAAACATAAAATATATAAATAAGAAAAATATAATTGAGATACAGAGGAATTGAAAATGTTAAATGTTATATAAAAATATTATTTATTTTTATTTATTCCCTCATTACAAGTTAGATTTAAGGTTAAAGATCGGTAATTATTGCCATAGAAAATAAGGATAGTAATTTAGCTTCATACAAATTGGCCGTCGTCGGTTTGAATGTACTCGAAATTTTGCTATTATTTAACGTTCCCTTCTTATTTAAAATGGAAATAAGTCTGAAACCAAAGGTGTAGTGACGTCACTAAAATAGTCGCCATCTTTAAATAGCGAAAAATATCTAAATCAAAAGTAGCCTATAGACTGATCAATTAAATAAGCTACATCCATGCAAAATTTCATTTAAATCGGACCAGTGGTTCTTGCGTCATTGGGTAAAATACAGACGCACATCATCTCATTTTTATATATTAGTATAGATAAATATTTTAGGTATAGGATTTTATTACTTTAGAAGAAAAATATGTAAATTTAATGATTGAGTATTTATTATACATTTGATAAACTTATTATGAAACCTTATAAATTTGTTAAAAAAAAAGTTGCATCAATTGCGACTTAATTTGAAATATTTATTATTATTTTTAATTATCGCGGCCGGCGCGCAGCGATCACTGCGTTGCTTTACACTCCGCAGCATAGGTACTGAGTGGCCGTGTAAACGATATTTGCATGTGCGTGCACCGATTCGTCCGTTTATATGGAGTCGGACTACTGTTTGTTATATATATTGCGGTTACAGTTTATTTGCATACGAAGTTATTTATAATAATAATATGTACTTGAGAGGTGTTATGTTTTTTTAAATAATTCGTTTTTAACTGACTTCCCAAAGGAAAGAGGTCATCTATTCGTCGCGTATATATTTTTTAATATATGTTCAGGCATAACTCCGCGATGTCGCTACCGACCCACTCGATCGAACGGCATAGTATGCGGCTTGTTTCAAAATTGGTCGAATTTTATGGAAATTGAAAAATGATCAGCAGTTTTTAACGGAATTGGAAAAACACGATTTATATTATTTATAATCTTGAACAACTCCGGTGTTTTTAAAGCGATTCATTAGGAAACTTTATTTCTCGAGTTTTGGGGTGGAAACCACCATCACTCCCTGTTGTTTAGTTAATTTGGGATAAATCAGCTTGTACCGATTCTATTCTCATGAAACTTGATATTAACATTACTTTAGTAAGACAGAATATTATGATGAAAAATTCGACATTCTACTCCTCGATCATGATGATGCAGGGTTACTACTAGCCTAAAGCGTAGAAGTTTGCTATTTTGTGCTTACGGGTATTTGATAAGACTCCTGAGCAGAGATATACCATGAAAAATTTGATGCAGGGGTACTTGAAGCCTAAACCATAGAAGCTGGCTATTTGGTGCTTTCGAATGTATAATAAGGTTACCAATCAAAGATATAAAATGTAAGTTTTGACTTTTAACTTTTCAACCCTCATGATGCTGGGTACTGCAAGCCAAAGCCACAAGAGTTATCCATTTGGTGCTTACGGATACATAATAACATTGTCAAGCAGAGACAAACGATAAAAAATTTGACCTTCTACTTCTCAATCCTGATAATGCAGGGGTACTGCAGGCTTAAACTATAAATGTTAGCCATTTGGTGCTTTCATATATAGCATAAGATTGCTATGCAGAGGCATGAGACATCAAATTGGACATTCAACTCTTCAACCCTGATGATGCAGGGGTAATGAATGCTTAAATAATTATAATAGTACTAGATACCAGAGATGTTACGGATATTGAATTTCGGTTAAGGTTACGTTAGCGGATATTAGATTAATTTTATATTGGTTACGATTGCGGTTACGGATACTAAATTATTTCGGAAAATTCGACATTACGGATAGTTCCAGTTATGGATATGAAATTGATATTCACGGATATTGTTTCTTTTCATTTGACCTGATCGTTTAATTGTTACAGACGCTTGAAATGGTTATGATTAATCGATCGCGAAGATTTATCCCATTCGTCTATACTTCACATAGTCGTGTGTCAAGTACATTTCGGTAGGTAGAAGATATATCTGTAACCCCTAGTCGAAAAGTATTAAGGAAGAATTGTTCGCAGTGCTTACATTTGCCTAAGAATAAAGATTAAGTTAACATCACCTCAGTCAATCAACAACACGTCGG
This sequence comes from Cecropterus lyciades, assembly GCA_002930495.1. NCBI lineage: Eukaryota > Metazoa > Arthropoda > Insecta > Lepidoptera > Hesperiidae > Cecropterus > Cecropterus lyciades. The sequence goes on along the minus strand of MOOZ01000212.1, from coordinate 1,053,126 downwards.
TCAGTATCACAACCCAAACTAATATACCGACCTGCAGTGTTTCATGCGTAAAAATGAAGATCAGTCGGAAAACATAATTTAAACTTCCAAATCGCTTTCTGCTGATACTCCGCGCAAAAGGAAATTGAAATCAGAGATTTCAATTTAAAAATAGGCTTAAACTTTTGGAAATAGGACACAGTTCATTTAAATTCTAATAGCGTCATCTCCGGGGCCGACCCTACCAGACCCTACAAAGCGGCCATTACAGACATTAAGTTCTTGAGGGCGCCTTTGGCACGTTTTTGGGAGCGCAAAAAATTGTTTTGTATTTCCGGTAGGAAAGTTTTTGAAACTCAACATACGCCCCGTTCAGCACATTAAGGTAGCGGCAGAATATTTAGATTTGGCGTTCTTATCGTCAGATTGGAGAAGCACAGGCATTAAATATTATTTATACTTCAAGGGGCGCCATTATTAAATCTCCACTCCATCCCAAAACTTGCCTCGGGCCGGGCTTAGCATTGCTTGACTATCATTTGTATTTCAACTTTGAACAGAGGCTAGCGTGCTAGGGGCGACCGTTACGAGCGACTTATACGGTTTTCTTGTATGGAGTATCCATTTATATTTCGCACAGGAAAACTTTTTTTTTACCGAGCTATTCACAAATATGACGGCTATATCATCGAGATATAAATTATCACCGATGAGATGCACATTTCCCCTGCACTATAGGTAAAGCCGGAGTTCGTTGAGACCATATTTAGCTTCTAGTTAATGTCTTAGAAGAGCAATGTTAACATCTGTCGCTTAATATGTTCGAATGTTAACATCTATTACAATTTTCGAGAGTTGATTATTTTGTATTTATGAAATTGAACTAGAAAACGATTATGCGAACTGTATGCTGATGGTAAGCGATTATTGCAGCCCATGGTCATTAAACGACATACCCAAAGTTTTGGGTCATTTTTTTAATTGGAATACCTACCTATGGTTCCCTCATTCTCATTTTTATAGTATGGAAGTAGCAAACGAGCATGCAGCCCACCTGATGGTATGGTGGCTACTGCTGCCCAACAAAGGCTCACCTATGGATGGGCACAGATGCTTTGCTACCCCTGAGAACTAAGATGGAATGCCTCGGTAAAGTATGTCTCCCTTACCACACACTTCAGACCAGAACACAACAGCGTACAACACTGCTATTATTAGGCAGAAATAGGTGTGGCGGTGGTGATTCCGGAGTCGAACCACAAAGAGTTTTACCTCCTTCAAATATACCTACTCCTAGATATACTTTACTTCATTATACTCTTTTGAACATAATAAAGCAACTTGTCACAACTGTTATTAATTAAAAATAACGTACCGTGTGCTTTTATAATTTTTGCTTTGTTAAGCACTATGATTGTGTCAGAAAATAAATACCAATGTAAATCTATTTTCTCAAGAGATCCAGTAATTCAATTTATTTATCTGGGCTCCTGTTTCATTTATTTGTGATATTTACAACGGCTAGCAAGTAACAACCATGAATAAAGTGTCTTCTAATTTTTTCTATTTGCTAATTCTTCACTTGTTTCTCTATTATTTTATTTGAACGGAAAATTGTTGTACATGCGAATAAAATTACGTTTTTTTCTTTCATACGAATTCACGCCCGTTTACCGCCGCCTGGTTACGGTTAAGTGTGAAGGTACTTATAGCAATAGTGTACATGTGGGATACACATTTTAAGGTTAAATAGTAAAATCTGGTATATTCTTACGTATTTGTTATCCTTAACTCTACCTGACGTTGTAGCTGATGATGGGGATAATAATCAAAAACATTCTTTGTCGTATCACGGTTTGTATTTATTTAGGTTATCAGTTGCACGGTTCTACCACCAGCCACCGCCGCCGGAAGATCCACCGCCGGACCAGCC
>MOOZ01000212.1:1025675-1036845 GCA_002930495.1 Cecropterus lyciades | reverse complement strand
AGTTTAGCAGTCCTGCAATTCTGGAAGAGTTGAAGCTCTCCGTGCTGCCTGATAGTATCAAGTGTCGTCGGCGGCCGCCGCTGCTGGCAGTGCCGCTCACGCGCACCAACCTGCGAGACGCGCCGCTTATACGGGCGCTGCGAATGCTCAACGCGATTTTTAAATGTAATATGAATGTTTTAATTTGTGATAGTTTATTGAATGTTTATTTTCTATGTTTCTAATGATGTTTTTTTTTTATTCATTGGACATTGAATATTATTATTATTTTAATTGATTTTATTATATTGGACTAATTAAATTGATCTTTTTACAATGGTTAAAATGGAATAAAATTATTGTTATTTTCATTATTTTATGTGCAAATTTTATTGGAATTATAATAATGTTTTGGTAATCTACTTAAGTGACATATTGGGTCTGGCTCTGTAGCGTTAGATATAAGTTTTATGAATAAATTAAATTAAATTAAATGTAAAAATAAAAGTAAATAAAATTTTTACTTGGTATTTATGAACACTTGTCTTTACATCCGCTTGTCTTTACATCTCATATATTTGCAAAAAAGAGAGTTTGGAGGACTAACAATAAGTAATAATTGACATCTCCTCAGTTTTTGAATTTTTATTTGCTAATTTTTTTGTTTTTAAAATCGTTACAAACCAAATTTGCTGATTTTAATTAAAATCTGAAGATAACATAATAAGTGTATAATCTTTATTTCATTAAAAATCTGTGCACCCATTCCATTAAAAGTAACTGCAAATTAAAGTTATGTCATCTTTTTTATGCGTGGGTGAAACCGCGGGGCAGAGTGAGTATGTAATAAATAAAAGCTATATCTTCTTTACCTGTCTATCTGACGAAGTACTTAAGTACCGACAAAATAAAGTTTAAGGTGAAGTGTGTAGGAAATCCGTGATTGTCCTTACTTTATTAAAGAAATACTTACATGACAAGCAGTATTTTTTTCTCTTTTCTATTTAAACACTTCAATAATATTATTTCTAATTAAACGTATTGATGAGACAAGGTCAAAACTAACTGCAATCTTGACAATACTGTTTTATAAAGCTTACAGATACTTCCAGATAAAAAACTAATGCACTAAGTGTCAATTGAGTACCTAAGCGATTACGATCTCATGTATATATCATGCCTTAAAAGTAAACATCGCTGATAAAAATACAATTCAAGCCTCCAAGGTAATATCTATGATAGAGTTACGCAATTTTGAATGTTAATTCTAACATCATAATAATGATTGCGTTGGTTGAAGATTTTAAATTTTAGTGCACAGTAAAATAATAAATAATACTTTATGACCATATCTCATTAACTTGGGAATGTAAAATACTTCTCCATACCATACCTATATTTATATGGATAGTTTGACGGAATAAAAAACAATTAATTTTAAGCTCTGCTGTAGCATAAGCGTGAAAATATACATCCGTGAATTCATCATCATGTACGTAATAATTACAAATTATGAATTCCACAGAACACAACACCATTTTTTGCAGTATTGAAGTAGCGAACTAGTATGCAATCTACCTAAAAGAAAGCGATAACTACGGCCCATATCACGCACTTCGTAAAGAACAAAAGTTTTTCTTGAAAGTACACATCAGACAAAAAGACCTATCTAGCTATTTTTGAGGGCTAAGATGGTCTAAGATGGTGATAGTAGAATTCTTGAGGTTCTGCCTTCATTGTCTAGCATTAGTGTTCATTGCAAGCTGCAAAAAACAAGACAGTTATTAAAAGAAGTGATAATTATAGTTGAAATATCAGGGGAATGGGACTCAAATCTCGACTCAAATCTAAATGTAATTCTGCCTTACGCTGTATTAGGAGTTATTGTGTTTTGATTGAAAGACCAAGTTATGCACTAACAAAAGTGTTTTAACGTCATCAACGTCACTTAAGATTTCAAATCTATTTGCATTGGAGTAGTAAGAAATGCATTGCACTAAATTGTGGACACAGATGCACTAAACCTGTGAAGACAGCTGCAGTAAACCTGTGAACCCAGGTGGTGAGCATTAATTACTGGGAGGACTGCCTGTTGCCTTAATATTTTTACTACGTAAAAAATGCATTTTTAGTGTGTAAAAAATATTTACATAAATGTTAAATTTATTTAAATAAACTATAAAACTACGGGAAGTGCACCAACAAAATATTTTAAATAGCGCTGTCATCATTACTGATTATGCATTCTACATGATTCGCGAAACACTATTTCTCTACATAATGATTGTATAGCCTTATATTGCGTAACTATTTCCATCTTACATTACATTTATAATCAACTAGCTGTACGAATCTACCCACGGTTTCATCAGCGTTAAAAATATTAACAAGTCATACGTATAACTAATATTTTATACTTTCAACAATTTTGATAACATACCATTTTTTCGAAGAGGACTGATGGCGACTGTCATCTCCGGTGAGGGGCGCTACAATATCAAATTAATTCAATTGACTCTGTGCAGAAACATGTAGACCCAAGTTTCTCTAGCTTTTCTTCTTCTTCCAGGTTTTCTCCAGTTGGTTAGAACTAACTATCTTTACGTTAGTTCATGGACATAAGTTCACGTTGAAGGTTCTACTAGCTTAACAATTAAAAGGCTTCCTAGAAACTATTTTAACTGGTGCCTAATCTTCTTCTAACATCTTTTCTATCCGAGGCGTTACAGCTCAGTGCTCAGGGCTAGCAACGTACCTGTGGCTAAGCTCAGGTACGATTCTGATCTCACCAAGGGCTGATTACAGATGACCATGGGCGGCAGCGGTTATTTACCATAAGGCGGACACTATACTCGATTGCAACTTGCATATTTAAAAGAAAAGTTTACGCGCACAAAGTCGCGAGCAACAGCTAGTATCTTTATAAAGTGTAGTTTATATAACATGAACTTTCGCCTTTATATTAACTATCGCTGTAGATGTAAATCATATTGAACCCTTGTTCTGTGAAAACGGAAACAAACCTTTCCCACGGACACCATACATTTTTCGGATGCAAAGGTGGCGTATATGTTACTCTACCGGTACTGTTACTGTACCGGCGTGATTGGGCAACGAATAGCTGATGAGCTGGTGGTCCTCGAGGTACCTCAGGAGCTGTGTATTTATTACACGCTCTATTAACTTTAAAAACAGAGAGGTTATCGCTTATGGCGTGTAATTGACCGGGTCATTTTGGACACCTTTCTTGAGTATCGGGTGAGGAAGGGTTACTTTCAACGTTGTCCTGTTGTATAAGGGCTTTCCCCTTTACCGTATGAGCGAGAGAATCATCGGGATTCCGTAGACGCGATATTTAGAATCGACAGAAACGCAACCAACCAGCAGCTCACCAATTCTGCCGACGTGCATGGACTTCACCTTGGCCATATTCTTTGCTGAACGGGAAGCAGCATTGAATGCAATTCGAAGCTCAGGCCACTTCGGATCCATGCACGTGTGCGCAGATACCCAGGCTTGACAGACATCTTGCTCAGTATGGTAGTATTAATATAATGGTCCACTGACATGCTAACGCTTACATCGAAGTATCTTGTTATATTTTGATAAAGGGCTTGTGTAAACCGGGTCAATATGTACCTACCTGTTGTACCTTGGATAGAGTTGTACCTAAGACAGTCACATTTTCTTTTTAAGTCCCACGCTTTTAAAAAACGTTCTCTGTGATATTAGAAACACCATTTGACCACATGAATGTGAAGTTAGTTGCAATACGCTGGCGCCGGAAAAGGTAAATTATTGTTTTATACCCAAAAAGTAAGTTTTGTAAGTTTTACATTTTCCCAATTTAATCAAAGTGTTGCATGCTTGCAACTTTTTTTTACAATCTGTTTTGTTAAAACTGTTTTACTATAATCTAATCTTAGTATATCTAGCTACTAGAAGGCATGAGTATCAGATCCTTACTTCAATCGCAAGTGGGTGTATCAACCTTTTTAAGTGAAGATGGCGCGATGTTGTACCTTGGCCACCCCACATCCGATGTACGTCATTATGTCGGATATAAGTAAAAAAAAATACATACGTCATTATGAGTAAAATTATAGAATATCAAAAACCAATAATTTTATTTAAATATTGTTTAAACTGTAATTATTAATAATTGCAAATTCTAATATGAATAAATCATTATCACTAATTTTATTTTAACAGAATTATAGCTAATAAAAGTGTTTATCTCGATTAGAACGACATTGTCCGAGATACAACTGGTTTGTTGAACCTTGGACAGTTTTCCCCTTTTTTCTTATCATTGAATTATGTAGTTGATTAAATGATCTTTACACATATGCACACTGGACAGACGTAGATAGCACCATTATTAAAAAAAAACAAACTGACCTAGGAACAACAGGTTCCCCTACCTATTACCTAATTTTTGTATTTGCTTGTTGTTAAAATGTTTTTTTAGTCAGAGGTTTTCAACATTTTCAATTATGTTTTACTTCACTCTTTTAAACTAATTTACATTTGTTGCGATTTGTACATATGCTGATTTGTACATTGATTAATACTTATAGGCAATTAAATTTTGATAAGACAATATCAAATGTATAATTTATATGTTCAAAATTGCCGGACTGATTTGCAAAAAATCTAATAGGTACTATTCAAACGGGAGATTAGATTTTCTTCAAAATTTCAAACTTTGTCGATTAAAACTGCTGAAAAAAACATTATAATCAGTCCACCCGCACGAGAGCTATTTAACAGGTCAAATCATAAATCTACGTAACGTTCACGATGGGATCAAGTACACTTACGCTATCAAGGCTTGAGCGTACTTGACAATTGTGCTGTGGACACTCAAGTATACCTACGTAATTATATAATTCGAGTAAGGCGCCCATTCTGAACATTAGAATCGCTATAATTTACGGTAACAACTTAATAAATAAATAAAAATTGTAAAAAATGTAAGCATACATGAAGAGGATAACAAAGTTTTGTAATCTTTCAGTAAGACATAATGTCTCTCCGCCAGATAACAGAAGTTTGAGATCATTTAACTAGGTAATTACGTATAATAACTCCGCACTTAGAATCCAGTCCATTTCGAAATGATGTGTTATAAGTGTCTTTGTCTTGTTGCGAGACAGCGAAACGAGAGGGCGCGTCATGAACGTTGGCAGATGCGCGTCCTGAATATTTAGCGCCAGTGTGCCTAAACAACCAAACGACTATTACGCCAGGTCATAGATGCGGAATGAATCCACGATACTACCTATTTATATGGGTGATCTAGTGAACAACTTGACTGGTTCTTAACTGTTGTATTGGTGCATTAATACTTAAGTTGGATGCCTATGGCAAATCGGGTATTTAATTAAAAACTTAGAGCGTCCAAATATATGTTCTAAAGGTGGTATATGACAAAACGTATTACCAATTATCCATATTCAGGGAAAGGGTGCCTAGATGCTTAAGCCTCCTAGGACTTGCTTGCAATCAAAGGAAATGTATTAATCGCTACTATGTTCTGGTTTAACAAGATTTCAGTCCACCTGATGGTAAGTGGTCATTGCTTCTCCAACTGCAACTTCTTATAGATGAAGGATTCTACGTGGTCGGGAGGCCGTAGGTTAAAGTTATTTTTTTATCTCTCGGAAACAGTACCTTTTTAAGGATAGGTACAAGGTACCCTATGTTTACGACGATATTCGACCACACACACCGCCGTCCTTAAGAGACACTTAAAAAACCCAGGAAGCCTCCTTTTGGTAAGCTCTTACGACAGACAGGAGATACTATAGCCTAAATCCGACCCTTTACTCTTACCCAGCAGTGGAACGACAAGGCCATGTAGACATTTTTAATAATCATGTGGGTATTACTGACTTTACACATGGAAATAATACTGAAAGAACACGGGTATTTGCGAGTCAGCATGTCGAGACAGACTAATTGGCAACGGCAGATAGATCTTTGATTGGAAGTTATAAGATATATGTTTTGTCTATAACTGACGTAATCTTTTGTAACATCGCACCTTTAGAATTACAATGATGTAAGTGCAAAAAATCGTCAAACTGACCTATGTATGTACAAAACACACTTTAAAAAGTGCCAAACTATCCAATGCAACGTTGACACTCGTATAATTACCATATTTTTTCTTTGCATTGAAAGTAAATAGTAATAAGGCTGTTAGATTGGTACTAGCACAGGTAATAAATAGAGTTAAAGGCAACACGTCTGATTTAGTTTTTTTTTTCTTGTATTTGTATTTATGATATTGTAGATCTCAAGGCGCAATATAAATTGCAATTTGTGGGCGAATACATAACAATAATTATTTTGAGGAAATGTTATATACTCATACTAACTGCACAGTATTTAGAAAGTAATTTACTAATGAACTACTCGTTTTCCTATTAATTTAACTAGCATGCTAAACCCTACCTGCTTTCCCATTTACAGTTTTTTATAAGTACCCACGTACTTGAATTTACCAGCAAGTCATATCATTCGTCAGTCTTTTAGAGGTCGATTTCTGAAAATGATCTGCTGTAAGTCAGCGCCACTGTCTATAACTCGTATAAAATAATTTAAAGGTCATAATAAATATTGAACTTAAAAATAAAAATCCTCGAAGTATTGTTTTCGGTTACCCTTAATAATTTAGTCTGTGCACATCTCTATCAAACAGAATTTCCGACCAGTTATTGCAATAGACATGAACATAATACCGTACCTGTGTATACATGTTGTAAAGCTGAATGTTGAAATCAAAGTTCTAGACCCAGTTTTAATGCCACCTCCTTAAACTGTAGATTTTACACTACTTTCACAAGTTACATTCATAAAGGTACCCACATTACCAACGTCACGCTTGTTTGTTACAAAGGTTAACTGAGATTCGATTTTGACATGATAAGATACGCAACAAGTCTGTCGCATTTACATGATTTTTGATTCTGTATTTTATAACGTTGCTTGGCATTTAAGTTTCAAGTTAATACTTTCCCGTGGGATGTGAATACTTATTGATATAATCCCCGTAAATTGCTATTGCGCTGGAACCTTGTCGCATTATCGTTAGTATGACGTCACTCGAAACAAAAGTATAGTCAACAAAAGTTATAATTAATTAATAATTTAATTTATTATATTTCTTATTTAGAAATTGCTATGTTATTGATAATTTATAAATAGACTGACGATAAAAACAAAGAAATAAAAATAAGTCGTGTAATATTTTCAAATTTTATTCCAATTCTTCAACTCCACTCATATAATCCACATTTTCTACATTAGACTCAGAATCATTTTCAGAGTCGGTTTTGGATAAATAACTTTCATTCCCCGTGTTGATGATAAATAGCCTATCAACTAATCTGTCTTTCCGCCAGTATTCCTCTTCAAGGCACTTTACGTGATTTATCTCCCTTCCCTTTCCAATCATCAGAGTTAATTGACTGCAGAGTTTCCAGACTTAACAGTTCAATTTTACTCTCCAACTGATCTATATTTTTGTCTGTTCCAAATGTACTCAATGGGATTGAGATCACAGTTATACGGCGGCAACCTTACTACCTCGTGCCCATGGTCAGCTAATAATTTGTCGATAGTGTATTTTTTTGGTTCTCTATGTTTTTTTAATAATAAATATAATTCTGGTTTTGTGGAGTGTTAAGGAAATTCAATATTCCGTGTTTGAAGCCACTCAATCATTACTTGTTTTTTAGCTGCCATATTAGGAGGTCTATCGTGCTCCTTACTGTGGTAAAAAGCGTTGTCCATTATAATAATGCAATTTTGCGGTATATCAGGCAAAAACTTTTGTTCCAACCATTTCGTGAAATTTTCTGCGTTCTTTTGTCGTGATAGTCGCCGGTTTTTGTGTCGGTTTAAACATCAATAGGGCACCATCTACAAATCCAGATTCGCTCCCAGCGTGAACTATTACCCAGCGACGATCAGGACTATCATTTATTCTCACTCCAACATCAGTAGAAGACTGCCAACACTTCTTAACGGTATAGCGAACTTGGATCCAGGTCTCATCTAAATAAATGACTGTTTTTTGTTAAACTCGAGCAAATCATTTTCCTTCATTCGTCGTAAATACCTAGCCCTCCAAGCTTGAATACTGGGACTTTCAATTAGAACTAATCGTTTTTGGTAACATTTTTTAAAACGATACCCCAGTTCGCTTTTCATTATTTGTCGTAATGTCGATTCACTTCCTTTGTACTCTAAATCTTGTATGGCAGCCGCCATAATTTAAGCATAGTTTGCACTTCTTTTCTGACTGTGTACATTGAGTTAATAATATTTCTTAACGCTGATAATGAAAACCCATCCAAAAATTCCTTTTTACCAAACTTATTTTTTTCTGGCGTTTTTATTCTGCGGTTCACTGACGGGTCCAATATTTTGGTTTTCGTTTGGGGAGGGTTGAATTACTATTGTTTGAACAAGATATTCGATGTGATTTTTATGTGAGAATACATTGTCCAATAAACATTCGCATTCCAAAATACCAAATAACATCAAAAAACTTCTAAGATCGTCTATGACTAAGGTACACACTGCCATTTAAGGCGTTCGCTAATAATAGTGTTTCCTATTTTATTACAAGACAAAATAAAACTGAACTGAATATTTAATCTTTTTATTATTTAACTAATTGCTAACATAATATTTATTTATCTACAATAACAACACACAGCGAGTTAAATTACTTCTTCTTCTTTTTGTCAATTCGGCTGCCTCCCATGTCTTCCAGCTGTTGTTTCAGTTCGAGCAGTTGATTGTCGGGTACATAGCGTATCTCCTCGTGGGCGATCGTGTGTTCGTGTACATTGAGAGTGCACCCTTCGGGTAAAACGGCTCGCGCTACACGTAGTAATGTACCGAGTGCCCACGCCGGCACATCTGACACCTGTTTAAATTACAAGTTATATTACAAGTTCCTTGAACCGCATAAAAATAAGTCTTTATTTTCGTTTGCGACTGTACAGTACAGTGGAATAGAAATACAGTCCAAACTGGATATAACGACGGATAGGACGTTATAACCGATAGTCATTATAAGCAATATATACACAAGTATGGTAGTCATAATAATTGCCATACGATTAGTTTTATTAAATATGTATGTAATAGGTAAAAAAGAGCTTTCATTATCCCGAATTGTGCCGTTCCGTTCCCTTTTGTTCCGAATCGTTGATATTATAGAGTGTGAAACACCACATTCCTTTGCAATATCTTAAGTTATTTTTAGTGATCTTGATTTTCCTATTTTTTGGATCATGCGGAAATACATGATCAAAACCAAAACGTAAAAAAATAAATTTTCATTCACGCTATCAATTATCGAAGTAACTAAGTCGCTAAACTTGCTAGCTTAACCGGCAAAGAGCCCGAAAGATTTTCAAAAGCAACACATTCATTCTTAGGATAGAATTAATTTGAATGTATTAGTTATTATAGACGATTAATATCGATAAGTTTTGTTGTTTTAAGCGATATGTCGCTGTATCCGGTGTCTTCATAAGCGGTATAAGCGGTTTACCGCATTGTTTAAATAGCAGTTCGGCCGGGACTTTGCCATTTGATCGTAATAATCGATATGTGTTCGTAACCAATGCCGCTATAATATAATCGGTTTTGACTGTAGCATCAACAAATTCTGAATAATAAATATGATAATTGTATTTATATTGATAAAATAGATTAATCACCTGTACATTCCGTTCATAAATATTGAGATGGTATTCAGCATCTAGAGCTGTGCCCCCAGGCTTAAACCGCTGAACTTTCAGTTGCTGTGCTGGAGTTGCCCAACTGTATGAAGGTGAAAAATATTCAGTACACACATTGTAAGTTATGTTTGGAGAAATTAAATACATTTTTGACTGAGCAAATAACCAATTGACAAAGGTAAATATTACATATAAAAATAAACTTCAATATAAATGGAGTTTAGTAAATATTAATTATCACGGAAGTAAGGAAGCCTTGTCATTTGTTTACTGTTAAAAATGTTGCACTATTGCTAATTTTTGAAAGCATAAACAAAAATATCCTCACACTATTATATATTATACTATAATTATTGAGATATTTATTTTATAGAATGATTTTCATATAATAGGAAAATTTAAGTTTTACACATTTAATGTTTACAGGTGGTAGAACCAGTGTAGTTCGGGGAAGTACAGTGAAGCAGTTCTTGCGTTTCGTTGGAAAGGTGTGGTTGCCGGCTCACTTATACCCTTTCCCTCCTTACGGTACTAATAAGTACCACCTTCTTTCTCGTCTATTATATTGAATATGAAAACACTTTATGCTTATAATTTCTGACGATCCATTGGAGTATCGTTTCCGTAAGTCAATCAAAGCTCACTATTTGAATTACCGCGATATACTGCCGAGTGACTGAAGTAGAAAGTTAAAACACGTTGGACATTCAGTCACTTTGCTTTGCTGTGTATTCGTAAAAGATTTATAAATAGAATAACATAGATAAGTGCCAATATTTTTGGTTATTTAGCATCATTTTATCTTGTACTATATGACTAATAATTTAAAGGATGTATAACTACACTAATACATATGATATTTTGAGAAAAACTAATGAGGACTAGAAAATACCGTCAGGGAATTTTAGTCTCACCGTCCCGCCATTCAAGTCAACTACTCAAGAGGTGTTATTTGGTAGTTTTATGTTATTTTGTAATTTTTTACTTCATTTTCGTTATTATTATTTTCTTGTATCTACTTATTACTGTTTTAGATGCTTTGAAATGGAAATTCCAAGTATTACTGTTGAGGCCCTGTTATAGGAGAACTTTCAGACTGTAACGAAGACTGATGCAGGGGTAACCGATGAGGAAACCGAAGAAATGATGATGATGATGAGGTGTATGATTTAATTCAAAAGTAGGTCGATCTTAAAACAATACCTTCCCATTAAACCTATAAAAAGATGTTACAAGTTGTTGTATGTTGGTGCCGGCCGACCAAAGGGGCTAATAAATAAAGAAATTTAAAATTTACCAAGGAAAAGACAAAGAAATTATCTTTAAATTTACTAACTATGGTTTGAGAGAAAAAGTTGTCTTAGAGTTGACGAAACAAGAGTGGAGTAAGGGAAATATCATTGCCAACTTTTTCCCGTCTT